>CATIWR010712213.1:0-22033 GCA_949677035.1 Omphalea diandra | reverse complement strand
TATATATATATATATATATATATATATATATATATATTACTTTCCCCCTTCTGCACATCAATGCACATTAGTGCGATGATAATCACACAAGGACAGGACAAGGCTCTAAAGCAGCCCATGTACGGTCCTAAGCATACACATGTGCAGCTTGGACTGCACATATATTGCCACAAATGTGCACAAAGGGATTGCGAAAATCACTTTGTGTAGGTGTGCGGTTTAACGCACACCTTCTGGACCTCTCTTTTTTTTTTTGTTTTTTACAAAAACAAAACAACAATAAATCAAAATTTTATAATTTTAGATTTTATTTTATTGTTTTTTTTACCACGTGAGGATTTGGAAAATCCCACAAGTGTGCAGTTATTCGCAAAACTTTAGACCCCCCCCCCCCTTCCTTTTTGTTTTGTTTTGTTTTCAAAAACAAAACACCCCAATAAAAATCACATTAATTAAAATCCATGCAACAAATCAAATTTTTAGAATTTTGTATTTTATATTTTTTTAATATTTTTTTTTAAAAATAAGACTAAAACAAGAAGGGCAAAATGAGATTAACAAATTAGCTAAATTAATAGATATAAAGTATTTCTAATATTTTAGTCTCCGGCAACAGTGCCAAAAACTTGATATGGTCTAAGGCCAACACCAATAGATTGAATAGGCAAGTGCACTTATTGAGTATAGTATAGCATAGGAGTATCGAGTGTCGATCCTTCAATAACTAAAAGTACTAGTATTACTCTTTCTCTATTATTTAACCGATAAATTTAAGTAAATTAATTAACTAATTAAAAATTAAAATAAAATAATTTAACAAACTATAATAATGAAAATATGAACTAGAGAGTGAAAAAAAAGTGACCAGTGTAACAAATGACACTCAAGTATTGAATCCCCCTAAGACTTATTAAGAAATTAATTAATACAATCTAATTCAATATTTATGGAACCTTGGAATTTCCTTTAGTATGTTAAAGCCCTTCTTAAGATCTTTAACATCTAATTCTAGGTTGATTAATCGAAATCCCTTCCTAATTAAAACTCTTAAAATCTTATTATAGTTCTTTTGAATTTCACTATTAGGTTTGGCCCTAATCCGAAAGATTTATGTTATCCTATCTCTAGGGATACATGCAACTCCTTTCACTTGTGTTAAATCTATTCAATAACTTGATTTCTCAATTTAAGTTTAAAGAATTATAAAACCATAATCAATATTCCAAACATATCAATTCAAGGAGATAAAGAGCAAACACAATTAAATTCCATAAATAATGGAAAGATTGTATTATCTAAAGAAAATCACAATTTCAAACTCATCTTAGGGTTCATCATACCTAAGTGTCTAACTAATTTAGTTCATAACAGAATTACTAGCTAACATCAAAATAAAAAGAAAATAAAATAGAAAAGTTTTCATAATAAAACCCTTGTACTCTTCAATTCTCTTCAAACTTGATGGTTGGTCAATAATTCTACTTTTGTTGACAGCTTCTTCTCCAGAAAAAATAAAAAATCAACAAAAGACTTTTATCTAGAAAAATAAAATAAACAAAAACTTTCTTTAGAAAATAATAATAGTCCTTATAAACAAAACCTCCTCCTCTATTTATAATCTCCTACACCCCTTCAAAATAGGAAAAATATATTCTCCTCCTCCATTTAGGAAAATAACAAACAATAAACTCTTCTATTTTGAATAGGACCCGGTGAAACTTTTAATTCTACATGGACTCCTCTTTTGCACGAACTCTTACTAAATTGTATTAGGAAGGGATTGAATTTCTGTCTGGAAA
Organism: Omphalea diandra; assembly: GCA_949677035.1. Classification (NCBI taxonomy): domain Eukaryota; kingdom Viridiplantae; phylum Streptophyta; class Magnoliopsida; order Malpighiales; family Euphorbiaceae; genus Omphalea; species Omphalea diandra. Next base: position 20,234 of record CATIWR010712213.1, on the reverse strand, counting down.
AATATTGGAACTGGTCCATGAACTGTCAAATTTCTGTTTAAACCTTAAACTTTTGAAACTGCACAATTCCACCTAGAAAAATTCTCATAATTCATCAATCAGCTCCAAATTTCAGGATTTCCTATAAAATCACAAATTAATAGCTAAAAGTGAGGCATCATCTGGTGTTTTTCTCTCAAATTAGACTCAATTAATAATAAAACTAACCCTAAAAATACTAAAAATAAATAACTATCAAATATTTTGTGGACAAGTTTGAGTAACTCTCCATATTTTAGATACTATAGTAACAATGCAATGTATGTTTATTTTTAGACATGTATGCGCATAAGATAATTAAGAGTAAGTAAGGATAAAACTAAGAACAAATAAGGTTAAGGAAAAAGATAGAGAAAGAGTAAAGCCAATGCAAGAAAGAGCTAAGGCTAGCAATGAAACATGAGGAATTTTAGTTGTTTTTTTTATAGTTTATTACATACATGCATCATGTATTTAAATGTATATGCCATACTAGGCCGAGATATGCTAATATGAAAGTCATATACATTTTTATAAGATGAAATAAAATGTCATATGCCAATATTGTGTATAAATGCTATGAGATGTAAAAATAGTTAAAGGAAGAAGTAGGAACCTAAGGAGTCATAGCTAGCTACACAAGGATGATATGACGAATGTATGAAAATGAAATGTTATGCATGCATAACACGATTTTAAGATATAAGTAAATGATATGGCTGGTGAGGGAATGCTCCTAAGAGCACGACTAGTGTAACAACTCCATCGAAAGCACGACTAATGAGGTAACTCCTTTGTGTAAGAAAGATGAAGAAAACCAAGTAGAGATTCCTATAAATTTGACTATTTGTATATGTAATGTGTTACTATGTAATTATTATATGTAGATGTTATGCCATATAGATAGAAATACATTCATGATAAGGTATGTGAGCATACATATGGACAATATAAATTCCCCACTGAGTTTTTCACAAGAAGCTCGCCCCTCCCCCCCAGATAGATGTTGTTTTGCAAGATAAACATAAAATTGATATCATAAATAACAACTAAAGATTAAAGGCTATAAATGAAGATCTTAAGTTATATATATCATGTATATGTTAAGCCACTACATTGTTTCTTCGGAGTTGCCTATAGTAATGATGTGTGTGTGTGTGTGTGTATTTAAAGAGTTATAAATGTATTTAGCAAATGTTAAACTATATCTTATATTCTTAATAGTTTCTACGAAGTCTAAGCAATGAACAATGTGATCATGTAAATTTCTAAGATTAATATAAGGTAAAAATAATTTTCTAATGCATGATTAATGAAAGTAATGTTAAGACATACTAACTTTTATGGCCCATGTGAGGTAAATATTGAATGTTTATGGTCATGAAAAGAATGTTATAACTAGAATGATCTTAAGTGGACCCTTATTATAGGATTATTTAAATCATAGAGATTCATGTTCAATGATGTGTATACAATTAAAAATAAGAAAGGAAATGATTAAAAGAAATCAGCTAGTGGGTCTAGACTCTGTGGGTTACGATATGATAAGAAATAAATTAAATAGTTGTAACATAATATAAGAAAGTGTTTTTATGAAATGTTTGGAATTAAGCTTAGCTTAAATTTCTACCTTTCTTTTTCATTATCCTAATAATCTAAAATGGAGCAAATAAAAGCTAGAAATGTTTATGGACCAACAACTATAAGTCTAGAGGTATTAGCATACAAGGAAATAGACTTTAGCCATCAGTAATTAGGCTTGCTATAGGTTCTAGAGGCCTTAAGTCTCCCCATTCCTTAACACCAACACAATTTGAAATTTGAGTCGTGATAATTATTTACTTACTTTTTGTTATATAAGTAAGTGTTTGATCAGTGTAAAATTTAAATTTATGTGTTTGACTATACCCTAAAAATATTACATGAGTAATGAAGTTTTCACTAAAATGTTAGACATAAAATTAGATACTTTTATATGTTTGTTGATTGAATCTTGATGTTGAAATTAAATCTCCTATGCTTATGATATGATATTCGATATATAGAGTGATATATTTGAATCAGTTTTAAAATGAATATTTAATAGGATCATATTGATATGCATGTTGTAGTTGTACTCTTATATTTAAATTTATAAATGTTAAATTCATTACTAGTGATGAACTTATGCTTTTTCTTAGATAGTGTTTAATTTAATTCTAATTTTTATTTTATTTTATTTATAAATAAATTTTTATAAAATTCATATATACATATATTTAGTATGTTACAAATTAAAAATGGAATTCATTTCAAATAAAATAAATGTTATGTTTAGTTTGAGTATGAAATTTAACAGAATATTTTATTTTTATAAAAATATTCTTATCATATTTTTAAATTTTTTATAAATCTAAAAAAGGAAAAAAGAGAGGAGAGAGAAAGAGAGAAAATATATAGAAATTAAGAAGGAGAGAGAGAGAGAGTTGAGAGAAAATAAAGAAAGACGAAAGAGAATAGGAGAAATAAAAGAGAAAAGAGAAAAGAGAGCAAAACAATATAGTTTAGCTAAGGGGACATTTGATTATCATAATGTAATATTTTTATTCATAATCATTTTCTTGAAAAAGTAGATTTATGAATAAGTAATTTCAATAATATAAAATTTTACCATTTGATTGGATGTAAAATTTTTTAGAAAATTCAAAATTTATGCGATTGATTTTTTTTATATAGAAAAACTCAATGAAATATAATTCAATTATATATTTATTTAACTAATTTACACAAAAAATTTATACTACAAAATTTATCATAATGATTAATCCAATATGAAATATAAATATTATTCAAAATACTAAATAATTATAAATTTATCGTAGCAATTATCCAATATGAAATACACATATTATTTAGAAATACAAATATTATTTAAAGTACTAATAATTATTCTCTTAAAAAAGTATTTAATAACTATAATATATTAATGATTGAAATTTATAGTATATAACAATAAAAATTCAAAAGAATAAAAAAATGACTCCTATTATTTAAAAAAAATTAAGAAGAGACTACAACTTTTATAGTTTAATAATCATTGAAACTAAATCAAATGATTACTTACATTTGTTATTTTGATTATGTTGAATTTATATTAATAATGGTGTTTTAGACTTTAATATATTATAGTTATTTAATTAAAATATAATGTACAAATTTACTATAGTTGTGTCTATTAAGAGAAAGTCATAACCTTTCATTAAATAACTACTTTTAATTTTAGGGATATATCCTTTCTTGAATAAGTGTAATCTAAATCATGTAATATGAAAAAGTATCATCTAATAGTTCTAGAGAAATGACCCTTCACATAGATACAAAGAAGGGTTGCATCTTTATATGAATAAGGGTCACTATTGAATGAATGCAATCTTTAGAAAAAACACCATTAATTCTATAAACAGGCAGACCCATTCTCATTTTTTGTACAATTCTTCTTCATAAAATCTCTCTCAAAACTTCAATTTTCTTACTCTCCCTTTTCCTATTTTCTTTATGCAAAAACTTACATATTTTTAAGCCCCATTTTTAGATTATTTAATGTTTGTCCTCAAGTGTAGTTGAAGGGTTTCAAGAGTTCATAAAATTTTCAATTTAAGTGAACATTAGAAAATCTAGAGTGGTTCATTATATCTTAGGAATTGGGAATAGGACATTACCATTGGTATTGCATCAAAGTAGTGACAAAAATCTACTCTAAAGTAAGCGTCAACCATAGCGTGCCTTGAACCTGGTTCCTATCATTAATTTCCTTTACTTCTATTTTATTATTTAAAATATTTTAATTATTAGATAAATCTAATATAAATATTAGTAAATATTTCCAACAAGTTTAGAGTAGATTTAAAACATTGATTTTAATATAGCAAAATGGCATCTATTGAGGAGCAAAATTCTATAAAACCACAAAAGTTTTTTAGACAAAATTTTCGAAGATGGCAAAATCAAATGCATTATTGGCTTATCACTTTAGGGCTTTATTCTGTCATCTCAAATTCTATTAAATCCACAAATGAGATGCCTTTTGATACATCAAACCTTAACACATAATCACAAATTGATAAAGATTATTTGTGTCATGGTCGAATTTTACCTGCATTGTCAGACACTCTTTATGATATTTTTTTATACTACAAAGATCACAAAGGAATTGTGGTATACATTAGAGGGAAAATATCATAAAGAAAATGAAAGGCTTAATAATTATACTGTAACTAAATATATAGATTTTAAAATGAGTGATAACAAATCAATTGTTGAACAGGTACATGAATTTCTAGTTCTCATTTATGAATTGAATCAAAGAAAGATAGAAATGAGTGAGAAATTTAATGTGGCTATTTTACTTGAAAAATTTTCTTCTAAATAGAAATCTTTTGTAATGTCCCTTAAACATAAACATGAAACTCTAACAAAATTAAATTAATTAGATATGTATTTTGCTTATCAAATATGTAAAATATGTATTTACAAATGAATTCATAAAATTATAAAATTTATTTATACCAAATACACTCTTAGTATTAATCATAAGCTCTTAAATTAGATATTAATACTCTTATTTTATTGAACTTCGCAATGATCCAAAGTATGATCTTATTCTAACAAATTTAACTCTTTTATTTAAAAAAACTAGTGAGAAAAGAAAAGTGAGAGGATTGAAAATGAAAGAAAAGAATTGAAAAATAAATTCACATTTTCCTTTCTTGTGTTTGGATAAGGAGCGAAAATGAAAGAAACTAAAGTGATAAAAATATTATTATATAGATTGAAAGGTTCTAATATCAATTTTAACTGTTGTTTTTGCAAATATTAAGATAGAATCTCATTAGAAGTTGAATAGAAGTGATTAGAAGCAAAAAGCTCAAAGTATGAAAAGCTACATTCCAAATTAGCGTTCATGAATTTCGTAACCGCGAATTTTGGTAGCGATTGCAAATTGGTGAAACATCTCCAGGTTAGAGAGACGACTTCACGGTAATCATCACGTCGAAAGAAAGAAAATAGCAACTGCAAATTTGAGTAGCTACTGCGAATTTTGAGATTCGTTAAATGGCTAGTTTTTGAAAAGACCGATGGTTTCGTGCCATGTGGACTAGCCGTTAGATACAGTTCAAAAATACCAACCGTGAATTCAGTCCCGACCACGAATTTTGTCTGATAAACATTTAATGTAAGATATACCTAGCATAACTTGGAGATTTAGACATAGTTTCTTTATAACGTCTCTTTGGTGGTTATTGCCTATAAATACACCACTAAATGGACTTAAATGCAAAAGGATAACTATTTGATTTTGCCAAAACTCTTTAAAGTTAATTCTCAACTTTAACTTTTTATTTCTTTGTACATAGTTTTGTGTGAGCTTTAAACACCTTTTGTTTGGGTTTGACAGTGAGCCATTGCATAGAAAAATCTTATTTAGGTTTGATAGTGAGCCTTAGAAATTTTTTGTATAGGTTTGAGTGTTAACCTTGTGAAAACACTTGTAAAGTTTGGTGTGAGCCTAAAACACTAGGTTGAGTGTGAGTCTTGGGAAAATGCTCATAAAGTTTGGTATGAGCCTAAACACTAAGTTGAGTGTGAGCTTGTAAAACACTAGTGATTAAGTGAAACACTCAATTGGTGAATTGGGGAATGGATGTAGGGTTAGTTAATACCCGAACCACTATAAAACACTTGTATTCATTCTTCTCATACTCTTTCTCTAATCTTTCATTTTTTGTGAGCCTCCTCCAAATCAAAAGTTTAAATTTGCCACTAACCCCCCATTTTTGGTGCACTAGGGCCAACAATTGGTATCAGAGCTAAGTCTCAAATCAAGCCTTAATTATGTGAAAAAAGATCAATGGCACAAGAAGGAGTCCACTCTCACCTTGATCCCTATTTTGATGGCAATGATTATGCTCTTTGGAAGCATAAAATGGAGATCTATCGTGATAGCAATCTCAACAACTCATGGGATTATATACATGAAGAATGAAAGCCTCCAACAAAGATGGTTGAAGGGGTAGAGGTGGCAATTGCAAAAGAATAATAAAGTGAAACACAGAGGAAGGTAAATGGGAAGAACAAGAGGACAATTGTTATTCTCTTAAGCTCTATGCCAAGAGAAGAAATTGGAAGAGTCGAACATTACCAAATTGCACATGTCATATGGAAAACACTAGAAAACTAGCATGAGGGCACAACACTTATGAAATCAAGTAGGTTGGAGATGTATGTGATAGAGTGAAAGCTCTTCATGATGAAAAGACCATGAAAGCATCACCGAAATGACAAATAGACTCCTTTTGTTGTCACAAACATGAAAAAGTTTGGAAGGATTCTCACCAACTTTGAGGTAAATACTAAAATCCTCAAATCTCTTCCATTGGATAAATTTGTTACAAGAATTTGTAGTATTCAAGAGTCCAATATGAAGATTAGGAAAGTGCCAACCGATGCCCTCATTAGTAAGCTTCTCACTCATGAGATGGCTCTCAAGAGAGATGAAGAATCTAAGAGGACAAAGAGACAAAGAGGAGAAGAAAGCTCTAGCCTTCAAAGCTAAAGAAGATTATTCAAGCTCAAGTGACTCAAATGAAAGTGACAAAGAAGAAAAAGAGCTTGCCAAAATATCAAGAAGGTCCAATGAGTTGATGAAAAGGAGAAAAGAAAGAAGAATCCAAAGAAAGTCATATTCCTATCATCACAAGGAAAAGAAGAAGAGTTTCAAGGCTACTTGAGATAATGATTAAAGTGATGAAGAAGAAGAAGATGAAGTAGCAAACTTTTACTTCATGGCTCAAGAGGACTCCTCCATAAAGGTAAGTACTTCTCCACACTCTTATGATGATTATAATACATTTGATGATATAAAAGATAAGCTTTTTAAAACCCTTACTTTGAGATGTGATAAATATAAATCACAAATGAAAACTTACAAGAAAAAATGTTATAAACTAGATGATGAATTTAAATCCTTTAATGGTCTTGTAAGTGAGTTGAGGACTTCTAACGAAGACCTCAAAAAGCCTTTAAAGAATCTTTCTAAGTCTTCATCCTCTCTTAACTCCTTGAGAATGAAAAATGAATCTTTAAAAGGTGAAGTTATGGAACTTAGAAACTTCATCTCTAAATTTCATAAGGGGAATGAAGCTTTGGATACACTTATTATATCTCAAAGGCCTCATTTAGTTAGACATAGTCTAAGCTTCAATGGAGCCTCTTAATCTACTTCTTCACTCACTACATTCATTAGAGCATCAACACCTCAAACTTCAAGTATTGAGGTCATAGGAAAGAGAGGTGCTCCTAGCACTAAGCCACCTATGCCTAAGGGTAAAGGAAAGGTCATCCAAGTCTTAAGAGCCAAGGGTCAAAGAGCAAATTATGCTTACATTTATAACAAAAAGCATGCTCAACCACACAAACATAAAAAATTCTCTTCTACTCCTAATCACTCATGTACTTGCATACATTCTCACCACTTAAGTATGAGAAGGTCCCTCACTCATATTATGGTTGTGCATAGGAGAAAGACTCACAAGTCTAAGTTCCAATGTCATTATTGCATGAGATATAGGCACATCAATGTATTTTGCCACATTAGGAAGACACACATCAAATTGGAGGACTCTTCCAACCCTAAGGACCCAAACATGTTCTAAGTTCCAAAACAAAGTGTTTGATATAGTAGGATGAGGACTCATTCACCAAATTCTCATCATGAAAAATCTAAAGGTGAATGAAGATTGCTAATTAAGAAGGGATAAAGTTTCAAATGGTTATTTGGTATTAAGCCATTGACACTAAACTTGTAATGTATCCCTTATCCTTTATGTTTTTAACTTAATATATTTATGCATACATTTAAGGGAGTTTTATTACTTGATATATCTATGTGTTGACATGTTTAATTTGATTTGATTGATTGTGTGATGAGTTGAATCAATTCATTTTGCATTTGAGGTTTTTTACATTTCAAATGTTCAAATCAATCACCAAAAATCATATACTCTATACTAGGGCCATATATGAAAAATCGTAAATTTTTAGTCCTAGTTTGTGTGTTGAAGCATCTTAGTTTGTGTGTTGAAGCATCTTTAAATGTTTGAATTATTTTGCATTTATGTTTTTTATACATAAAATTTCCATGCATTTTATGTTTCATCCATTTATTTTCTTTTATGACATATTGTGTTTAATTATGTGACATATTATGATCAATGGTGTAAAATTACTTATGTTTGCTATTCTAATTTGAGTTTGTACAATTGACAAGTTTGTGGACATTCTCTTTCATATTCCCCATTCTCTCTTATTTCTTCATATTTCCTCTCTTTTTGATCTTGACAAAAGAGGAGAAATAATTGACTAAATATACAAAAAAGGAACATACAAAAAGGGGAGAGAAAATTGAACGACATTTGTAATAAGCTAAGACAATAATCTTATTAGAATAACTAAAAGGAAGTATGGATTGTGGGGGAGCAATTTCATACTTATGACTTGAATCACTTCACAATCATTCTCTTAGGAGCATGCATAATTGATTCTTTATTCTTTGTATATTCAATTAAATTGTCAAAATCAAAAAGGGGGAGATTGTTGGACTAGGTTATTGAAACCTAAGTCAAGACTCTCTTTTGATCTTGCAATATAGATTGAAAGGTTTTAATAGATTGAAAGGTTTTAATATCAAATTTAAGTGTTGTTTTTGTAGATATTAAGATTGAATCTTATTAGAAGTTGAATAGGAGTTATTAGAAGCAAAAAAGTCAAGTATGAAAATCTACTTTTGAAATTAACGATCATGAATTTTATAGCAACATTGGGATTTAAAAGTCGTGATCGCGAATTTCAGTAGTGATTGTGAATTGGTGAAACATTATCTCTCTATTAGATAGACGATTTCACGGTGACAATCACGTCCAAAAAAAGGAAATAATGATCATGAATTTCAGTAGCGATTGTGAATTTTGAGATCCGTTATAAAGATCCAACGACTAGTTTTTGAAAAGACCAATGGTTTTATGCCACGTGGACTACCCGTTAGACACAGTTCAAAAATAGCAACTGTGAATTCAGTCTTAACCGCAAATTTTGTTTGACAAACATTTAATGTAAGATATGCCTAACGTAACTTGGAGATTTAGATATAGTTTATTTATAATGTCTCTTTGAAGGTTATTGTCTATAAATACACCACCAAATGGACTTGAATGCAAGAGGATAACCATTTCATTATGCCAAAACTCTTACAAAGTTAATTCTCAAATTTAACCCTTTATTTCTTTGTACATAGTTTGGTGTAAGCTTTGAACACCTTTTGTTTAGGTTTGAGAGTGAGCTCTTGTATAGAAAACTCTCGTTTAGGTTTAAGAGTGAGATTTAAAAAACTCTTGTATAGGTCTAAGTGTGAGTTTTGGGAAAACACTTGTAAGGTTTGGTGTGAGCCTAAAAACTAAGTTGAGTGTGAGCTTGTAAAACACTAGTGATTAAGTGAAATATCCAATTAGTGAATTTGAGAGTGGATGTAGGGTTGTTAATACCCGAACCACTATAAAACTCTTGTGTTCATTCTTCTCCTACTCTTTCTTTGATCTTTCATTTTTGTGCACTTCCTCCAAATCAAAAGTTCAAATTTGCTACTAATTCAACCCCCCCCTTTTTGGTGCACTAGGGCCAATACTTCTTATATGTTTTGTTTGGAACTATTTTAAACTAGAATTTATTTATTTGAAATAATTTTGTCATTCACATTTTATTTGAAACTCTTTTGCCTCTAATATTAATATAACTTGACATATTTATCATTATTAGAGATGATATTAATTAATCGTATAAATTTCTATAATATGACAATTAATTTATTTGACATGATATAAATTATTTAAATCAAAATGACATGAAAAATTAATAAAGAGGAGAAATTTTTTACTATTAAAATTGCAATATGATTGAGTTATATAAACCTTAGGACAAAAGAGATTCAAACAAAAAGTGAGGACAAAATTACTTCAAATAACTAAATTTAGAGGCAAAAGAGTTTCAAATAAAATGTGAGAGCAAAATTGGTTTAAACAAATAAAATTAGAGGTAAAAATCCCATCTGTGAAACATTTCTTAAAAAAAAAACAAAAGTGAAACGGCGTCGGGTCTGCGATAGGAGCAGTAAGCCCGGCATCGAAGGACTTTTATCACTGAAAGATGGCGTCGGTTCAGCGTCGGTTATAGGCTTTTAGCATTTCTCTTTAGCTCCTAGTGCTTACCGTAAAAAGGAATCCAGAAGGAATAAGAAGAAGACTAATAAGAGATGAGTATATGGAACTACGTGGTGACAGCTCAGAAGCCTACAAACGTTACTCACTCTTGTGTCGGCAATTTCACCAGTCCTCAAGAGCTTAATCTCATAATAGCGTAATAATAATCTTAATATCCATTGCATTCATCTCTATTTTTATTTCTTTCTTCTTTTCCTGTTTTGCTCTCTTAGGGTTTTTGTTCTTTAGATTAAATAAAATGTTTCCTACTTCATTGCTTTTTCGATTGACATGCGTCAATTTCCAATTTTATTGAAGCTGTTGGTCACTGTGATTCATCTAGTTACGCCTATGTATCAACACACTTAGCAATTATTAATTGCCACAAGAATATAATTCTTCTGCCAGAAGTGCTATGGAATATTTTTGGGCAAATTTGTTAGATTTCTATGTTGCTTGCCGAGTTGATTTGCTAACTAACCATTCCTTTTTATTTGCGCAAGTGTTCATTGTGGTGTTGATTGGGTTGCGTGTGTTTGGACTCTGGGTTTTCATCACATTGGATGCTGAAGGCATTTTTGGTATTGCTATTGCCAATGGCAGCTTTCGGGCAAAACATTGGAAGAAATCTCTTTGGAATTGACAATGAATTTTTCAATTTGATTTTTGGAAGCCAAAAGTTGATTTTAAAAGAAGATCGTATTTGACGCTTTGGCAAGTAGCTATTGAATTAGATTGATAAGGTAACGAAAATACTTCCATTAATGGCTAAATTTATCCCAAAAACTTAAAATTGTTGTAGTGTAGCCAACAACTACAGTTTTGGCAATGCCGAACATGCTCTAAATATAGTGGGAGCTCAAGTTTGTGTTTGGCATGCTGTAGTCGTAAAGAGAAATTGTACAAGGAATATAATGATATTTAGTATGACAGATTAAAGTTATGGAAATACTATGGAGGTGGTAATGGTTTACTAGTTTCATATTAAAACTAGCATAACAAATGTGAGTAGTTAGTTGTCTGTAGCTATGTTTTACAAATATTTTAATAAGTTTCTTTGCAGTATGATTGTTTTTACAATACTTTTCATTTGTGTCAGCATTACAACTGTTGATACAATAGATATCCATTTGCATTGCGTTCTATTATGAGCTCACATTGCGTTCTATTATGGGTTCACATTGCGTTCTATTATGGGTTCACATTGCATATGTTCTTACAGTGTAGCAAACATGTTATTGTCATTTAATTCACTGCTTCATATTTTACCTTCTTAGTTAATTAAATTAATTTCTTTATATTTTACTTCAGTTTCCATCTATTCATTTCAATTTTAGTGGTATTTCATGTTTAATATAAGTCCACCTCCATCAGTTGGCTGTCTATTGACAATCTATTATGCTTTCAGGAAATGCACTCGTATTGAAATCCATTTGCTCACTTCTCAGGGATTACAGGTAATCACATGTTTATTATATATATATATATATATATATATATATGCCTGTATAATTATGTTTTCACTCTTCATTGTTTTCCCTCTTTTTATGTACATTGAGATGTTCACATTAACTTTACCTTTATAGAAGTCAAATTCAAGATTTTTTTTTTTTTTTCTTTTCGTTTAAAACTGAGACCTAAAAACTTGAGAAATGACAGAAAATTTTTTGGTCCAGCCTATGTTAGATGTTCCAATATATGGAAGAATTGCAACACTTGAACTTTTCCGCCCTCATGTGAGTATCTGCTTGATTTATTTCCCATCTTCCCACATATTTGTGCTGTGTTTTTGTCCCCAGCTAATTCTTTATTACTTTGTAACAGGGTGAAGCACAGGATTTTCTATTTATTGCTACAGAGAGATATAAATTCTGCATTCTTCAGTGGGATGCTGAGACATCAGAGCTTATTACAAGGTTTAAGCATGAAAAGTCAAATATTAATTTTATTTTTGATTTTTCATTATGTATTTGCCAAGTTGAATAGTTGATGCCTATGCATCCATTATAGACATTTGCCTCTTGCCAGCGGTGGTATGATCTTCTTGTGTGGACAGGTCTGAATCTCAATAAGCTGTTGTATTGAGAATTGTGAAACTGATTGGGTGAGTGGATTATGAGATATTCATGGTTTGAACATCTTTTGCTATAGTGTGGTATCTGTTGGTCCTCCAGCAAGAATTGCACTCAGCTGAAAAAATTTGCTTTGCTAATCTCTGAGTGTGTTGGCAGATGTTGGGCCAATCTAGGGTTTCTGCTAACATCTTTTTTATTTTCAAAGAAATAATTTATTTTTGAAAAATTTGTGCCTGTTATTGTGTTTATGCCACTGTTGGGCTTTCTAGTGTGATATTTTCCATCTTATTAAGACCCCATTGTAACTTGTCTTCTCTTCTTGATCAAGTTTTCAGATAAAGAAAGAGTAGTCAATATGCCAAATTTTTATTTTTATTGGATTGTTTGGTTTTAATGGGGAGTAGCTTCACAACATTTTTCTAATTCCATATATTGATTGAATGGTATTTATGTGAAAATTAAATTAGTGATGCACTTAAAAAATTAATAGGGAATCCTCTTATACCTGGAGGATTCATAGATATATGATTTAGCACGAAGAAGTTGTTCAACTTGAATGGATATGCTCTCTTATAACTAGTTCTCTTTCATGGATCTTTGCCAAAGAGGAGTAAAGGTGTGATTTGTAAACTAAAATGAGAGATTGTTTGAATGTCTTATCTTCTTCTCCATCTTTTATGATGTGGAGGTCTTCTGGCTTCCTAAATGAATCGAAAGGGAAAGGATGGAAAATAATAGACTTGTTGAAACGCAGGAAATACATGGAAATTATGGAACTTCAGTGGCTAACTATCATCCTTTATTCCAGACAAATTGGAGGAATGATGAAGCATTATACGTTAACTAAGTTGTCAATATCTAGAAAAGAAAATTGATGAAAGTTGGAAAGTTGTTCATGTTGGAATTATACTCAAAATATTTGCCTGTCTGTGTCCCTTTTTTTTTTTTTTTGCCTGCCTTAGCTGTTAGAAGATTTTTGTTTAATTTCCATTGATGTACAAGCTTTTACGTGTTTCTTTTTTGATGAGCATTCAAATTTGATATCATCTATGGATGGCTTCTTCATGACATTTTTTGCTTTGACAAGATTTTCTTTTCTCTTGTAGAGCAATGGGCGATGTATCAGACCGCATAGGCCGTCCAACGGACAATGGTCAGGTAATTACATAGTTTTAGGTTCACATAGTCTTTCACTAGTTTTGATTTTCCTTTTTCTGTTGGATGTTCATGATTTACTTTTTCATTCGGGATAACAGCAAGCTTCATCTCACAAACTTTGATCTCTCTCTCTCTCTCTGTCTGTATGCAGATTGGCATAATTGATCCTGACTGTAGATTAATTGGACTTCATTTGTATGATGGATTGTTCAAGGTACATAGTATTCATCCTATGAATTTTTCAACTTTAAATTTGACATTATTGTATGAGATAATGCTTTTTCTTCATTTAATGTGTTCTATTATCTACATATGCTTTCTAAATAATGATCTTAAGAATGACCACACACATAACAGCAATTTGCTATTTGTCAGGTTATTCCTTTTGATAACAAGGGACAGCTCAAAGAGGCTTTTAACATAAGGTCTATGATCTCATCTTTTATTACTTTACGTTATTAGTTTTAATCCAATTTGGCAAATACATAGCGCCGCCCACATCCCCCCCAAAAAAGAAAGAAAAAAAAAAATCTGATGAATTTGCTGATATAGATGAGGATATGACTCCAAACATTAATGTGTGGCAGCTTCCTATATCGCGGAAGTATGCTAATTGTTTGCAAAAGGATTTATGGACTTTATAAGATTGTTTTATTGTTAATAGAAATTCCATACATGTATTGGTAACCTGGGTTCTTGTAACTTGATTAATAAGTGCTAATTGTGATTTGAGTTAAATTTTCATACATTTGCTTTGTTAGTAAGATAACGGAGAGTCTTCTCCATCTTTTTTTTCTTTTGGCTGTATCTGTGTGGCTTTACATCGTACCTCTTGAATAATGAATAATATCAGTCTTATCTTGCCTTGTTTTTCATGGTTAGTGTGGTTTACATAATGTTCTGGTGCTGTTGGTTATACATTGGCAAATTCTTAATGAGTGTAAATTATGAATAAGGCATTGAATATAACCATTAAAAAAATGCACTTAGTTTCATAGTATAGCTGTCAAATGCAGTCTTTGCTAATTGTTATTATTATCAGCTAAGGGCAGTGTTTTTTTTTATATGTTTATTATCTAAAGTTACTACTTCTTTTATGATGTCTTGTTTGCAGGCTTGAGGAACTTCAAGTTTTGGACATCAAGTTTCTATATGGTTGTGCAAAACCCACAATTGTTGTTCTTTACCAGGTCCCTGAATTTTTCTTGTATATCTTTGTTCTTATTTATCACTTATGGTTCTTTGAAGTAGCTTTTCTTGTTGTGCTAATACTTCCGTTTCATTATTTGAAAATGAAGTTAGTATATGCATTGTTTGTAATAATGTTAGAAAGGATCAGTTATTGTCTGAGATGGCATATAAACTGTCAAAGTCTTAGCTTAAATTAATGATATTCCCACAAAAAAATAGCAGAAATCTAAGCTGTCCATTGTGTATGAAGTGTCTGAGCAATGTGTAAGTGTCATCTCTGCACTAAATGAAACTATTTAAAATCACGAGTATTGTTGAGAATGCTGACATGCTTCCATGAATGACAATGATGTAATGATGTCCACTACATATATGATTCTTTACAAGTTCAGATTCTATCATAATGTTACACTCTATCAGGCTTCACCGTTGTTGGCTAGCATGAATTATCATGGTTTGTGGACACATGATTTTGGATTATGGCTTGTTTTATTTTGTTTCCTTTCTTATTTGTATCTTTTTTCTGGCTCGTTTAACTCCACTTTTGTACACTGCCCAAGTGCTTTGTGCTGATGCACATTTCGGCCCTTCTTCTAGTAAGTTTATTACCCTCTAGGGTAAAAGAAAAAAAAAAAAAAGATAAAAATGCTCTGGGAACATTGCATTATCATTTTTGTGGTCTTCCACTGCCTAGGGACTTAGATACCCTTTACACATGGGATTCTGTTTTGCAATCATATAGTTATCTCAAATCGCACAATTTGGAAGGTGTCATTAAATTGTTCCCCTGTTGCAGGATAATAAAGATGCTCGTCATATTAAAACATATGAGGTTGCTCTGAAAGATAAAGATTTTGCTGAGGGTCCATTGGCGCAGAACAATCTTGACAATGGTGCTGACTTGCTAATACCTGTCCCTCCACCTCTTTGTGGTGTTCTTATTATTGGAGAAGAAACAATTGTCTACTGTAGTACAAACGTATTTAGAGCAATCCCCATAAGACCTGTAGGTTACTCATTGTTTTTACTAAGAATTGCTAATCTATTTGCTTATTACGTTTTTGTTCTTACCAATTTTTGATGCGTGCTTTTAGTCCATAACAAGAGCATATGGAAGAGTTGATGCCGATGGTTCTAGGTACTTACTTGGTGATCATGCTGGGCTACTTCACCTTCTTGTTATAACACACGAGAAAGAGAAGTAAGTGATTCATCACATACTTTGAACATAATGCAATGAGATTTTACTTCTGTTGGAATGATTAAAAGGACTTCAGCTCTCTAAACAAATAAGATTGAATGCTCTTTTGTTGTAGGGTCACTGGACTCAAAATTGAGCTCTTGGGAGAAACTTCTATTGCATCTACCATATCATATCTTGATAATGCAGTTGTCTATATTGGTTCAAGCTATGGAGATTCACAGGTGCAGTAGACATTAATAATTTATTTTAATTTTCATTTTGGAAAAATTATGTTTATGCTTAATGCTGCTGTTATGTTATTTGATAGAACGTGTTAATCTATGTTTACTGAAAATTGATATTATGCATGTTAATTGGTTGAAAAACATAATTGGCGGAAATCAGATTGGGCAAAGTTGATAATCTAAGTCAGGAGTGTATTTGGCTTTGATGATAGAGGAGGAGGGGTATGGCAGGGGTTTGCCCTGTCTTTTTTGTTGCTGAGAGCTCAATGAATGTTGTAGCCTTCTTTTATGTTTAAAAAGGCTCTATGTTGATTAATATTATCCTACAGAGAGTTTAAAGTTTCAATGAGATTACCAGGCCCATGATTGTGGACCTGCACTGCTTTACACCTATGAATGGAAAAGTAATTTGGACAAGCTTGTTTAATATTTTCCATTCACCTTTCTATTCTTTAATTGCTTTGGTCTAACGAAATAGTAGCAATAAATGATGGTGCTGTGCAGCTTATAAAGTTAAATCTACAACCTGATGCAAAAGGTTCATATGTTGAAGTCTTGGAAAGTTATGTCAATTTGGGACCAATTGTTGATTTTTGTGTGGTGGACCTTGAGAGGCAAGGCCAGGGTCAGGTTGTAACTTGCTCTGGAGCATACAAGGATGGTTCTCTTCGCATAGTTCGAAATGGAATAGGAATCAATGAGCAGGTTGCTTTTCTGTCTATAATCTAATTTTTATTGTTCATATGTTCTTGGGAAATCCATTAACCGCTATATGTTATGTAGGCATCTGTAGAGCTTCAAGGTATCAAAGGAATGTGGTCGTTAAGATGTTCCACTGATGATCCTTTCGACACCTTCCTGATGGTCAGTTTTATTAGTGAGACTCGAATTTTGGCGATGAACCTTGAGGACGAGTTGGAAGAAACTGAGATAGAGGGGTTCTGCTCACAAGTGCAGACTTTATTCTGCCATTATGCTGTCCACAATCAACTTGTGCAAGTAGGCTTACCTATTTCTTCAATGCATTGAGTTTCTCAATATGTTTATGTGACTTTTAGTTTGCCTAGTGATTTCCTTTCTTCTGAAGATATTTAATCGTATGGATCTTATGGAAAGAACTAATTTATATATCATTTATTATTGTGCTCATTGTGTGCCGACTGATTGCTTACTTGAAGGTCACTTCAAGCTCTGTGAGACTGGTCAGTTCTACTACAAGAGAGCTTCGGAATGAGTGGAATGCTCCACCAGGTTATTCGATTAATGTTGCCACTGCTAATGCCACTCAGGTTTGTTTCCTACAATTTCTGTGACATTGTAAGTTTATTGCATGTTATGGTAATTGATTTTACCATAAGCTGAACTATTGATGTTGATGAGTAATCAGGAAAAAGTGATGATTATTGGCATAATTTAATTATTGGCAATTATGTCAATAGATCTGGAGGAACTAGGAAGGTTGACAACTTGAAAAAAAAAAAAAAATTCCAGTAAAAGCATTTGGAGGTTCTTCTCTTACATAGTTTCTCGCCCAGACATCCATCTATAGTTTTAAATCTCGGCCATTATGATACAATATGTATCGGCTGTAACATTTTTTGAGACGTGATTTTTCAATTTGACATGGCTATTTTCATTTTAAGCTTGAATTGCTCGATATTGTTACATTCGATCCAAACAACATAGACGGTTCAAGCCATGTTATATAGCCGATACAGTCAATATAATGGATATAGTTAATTCAATCAGTGTCATTTTTACCTAAAATTCACAATATCATCGGCGGCAGTAATTACATTTTGACTGACATATTGACATATCTATAATCCAATTGCTATTACAATTTTAAAACCTTGCACCCATCTATGTCTAAATACGTACATGCATCATAAATGAAGTAATAAAACTATAGGGAAAAGTTAGATTAAGTGATGACTTTCACAATACTATTAAAAAGGTGGTTTTAGTATTGGTATAAAAAGAATAAACAGATAATACAAGAAGTAGGTAATTTTGGAATGACAAAATGTTAGATATTAGCTCTTTTGTGAATATAAAAGTTGGGGTTGGAATTGTGGTTACTTATCCTTGAAATTTTTCTTCTCTATTTCAAAATTTGAATTGAAATTGTGCCCTGTGATTTCTTTTTATTGTGGAATCAACAATTTATAAATGAAACTTTTATAGTTTTTTCTATTTTATTTGTTTTTTGAAGTTAGCAAATAGTGCCAATATAACATAAAATTATGAGAACTACTAACGATTCATGACCTTTGCTTTTCTAAAAAATAGAAGGATTGGCATTTGTGTCAACATATTTTGTTTGTGTCGTGTCAAAGTCGAGCGTAATTATACATTTCAACTAGAGACAATATTACTTTATGCAATAAAAAAAAAAAAAAGAGAAGAAAAATTAAGAAACTAAATATGAACATTATTGATTATCCATTTGTTAAACAAATAATATTGGACAATTATGTGATTTGAGTGACTTTTCAATTTGTTAAAGAAATTTGTTTGATGCAATTAACTCACCTAACATAGCTTGGCATGAAGTCATGCTTACGCTCTGTTAGTTTAACAGAAAATAGAAATAACTTGTTTTCTGTTGTTTGGTTGCAATTCTGAAAAATAGTGAGAAATTTTGTTCTGGTATTAGACGGAAAATAAAATATTCTTTTGATGTATAAACAGATCGCTCTCCTATTGAATAGGGGCACTTTGCTCAACTGATAAAGTACTCAAGATTAGGGGAAGCATAAGACAGATTCTTGAATTGAATCGAATAATCAAATTAGACTGAATTGGAATCAAAATTCTCAATATGAATAGTAAAATACTTGAATCGAACTGTTTCAGTTTTTTAATCAAGACGGTACTAGAGAATTTATATTGCCCAAATTGAGAATCGGATCAAATCATACTGCCATTGTCCTGAATATATATATATATATATATTACTTGGACTTGAGAAAGATATCCGATGCGAGTACATATTCAACAATCCTACCTCACTTTCTAAAATTTAAGATACTTGGATACGATTAAAAAGGGTCTGAAATTAAGATATGGATATAGAGATGCGTCTAGACATATACTCATAAATAATGTAAATGTTTCATATGTAATAATTTAAATTAAAAGATTAATGAAATTATAACATTTATTGCTAAATAAAAATAAAATTGCAATACTTCATTTCACTTCAATTCATATTTAATTGCAGTACCAATTACAATTAAATATTATTAAAAGAAATTTTAAGTTCTATTTTAAACTTGATCAGTAATTTTTTTTTAATCCAATTACAATTAGAAATATGAGAGTGGTTAACAAGTAGATAATGTTAAAGATATTCAAAATTATGTATTGAAAATGATAAAAAAAAATAAAGAAAAGAAATGACAAGTGTTGAACATGCATATAACTTGATAAAAGTGAAGTTGATATTTACCACTAAAAAACACAAGAGAAACTAACTAAAAAAAATTAACAATATACATTGGGAAAGAAGTAAATTCTTTATCTTCTCGTCGTTGATGTTAGCATTCTTTTTCTTCAACTTTATGATATCCAGAAAAAATGAGTTGTTGATCTGCAATTTTGGATATTAGAAATTTAGAATTGCTTTCATTAAACAAAGAAGTCTTAACGAGAGTAGCAACATGCACTTTTAGATTGAAGGATTCCATACCAGTACTCATGTCGTATCCCATGGACACAAGTATCTTTGCAAAAATCAAGAGTCGAAGTAATATATATATATATATATATATATATGTTACTATTAATTTGTAATTACTAACAAATAGTCTAATTTTAAGTTATTATTAGTAATTATTGATAGTTTATAGTAATTGAGCAGATTAATTAGTGTGTGCACATACTAGTTAATCTACTCAATAAATTTATACTATTAATAATTACTAATAATAATTTATAATTAGACTATTTGTTAGTTACCACTCAATTTGTATATACTATTTTAATATTTACTATTAATTTATAATTAGTAATGAACAAGTAGTCTAATTTTAAGTTATTATATTTGTTAGTTACTACTCAATTTGTATATACT
>CATIWR010712091.1:0-10578 GCA_949677035.1 Omphalea diandra | reverse complement strand
ATTCAAACTTTTTTATCCCATTTTTCACAGCAAGAATTTCCTTGAATGTGGAGTGATAATGTTCCTCAGAAGGCTTGAATGCTCCACTCGCATGTGCACAAATTTGTCTTTTGCCATTAATTTCTTCCAGCAAGATAGCTCTCCAAAACTGATCACTGGCATCTGTCTGCAGTATCTTTTTTCCTGTAGAAGGAATCTTCATGGGGTGGTAAGTTTTGCATTATTCGTTTGAGTGATTGAATAGCTGATGTATGAGCACTTCCCCATGGTGGAGAATCTTTCTTTAGATATAGCTGTAAAGGTCTGGCCACTTTTGTATAATGGGGAACAAAGTCCCTCAAATAATTTGCAATCCCTAGGAACTGTTGGACCTGCTTTCGAGAAAGATTCGTATATGGAAACTTTAATAATTCAGCTCCTGTGTGTGGGCCAGGTATATATTGTCCGTTTTCAAAAAGCATTCCTAGAAATTCAATTCTTTCTTTGGCGATATGCATCTTGGAAGATGATAGCATAATGTCAAATTTTCGAGTCAGATCAAAAAACTGTTGGAGCAACTGTTGATGAGAATCTAGATCTTTTGAGAATAAAAGTACATCATTTATGTAGATTAATGCGTTATGCAGTATCGGTTCATAGATTCTGATCATTGCTTTCTGAAACAGTGAATGTGCCACCTTTACGCCAAAAGACATCACGGTCCATTGATAATATATGTTAGGAAGACAAAAAGTCGTCTTATCTCTATCTGCTTCAATAATTCCAAACTGCCAAAACCCTGCCTTCAAATCAAACTTTGAAAAGATTTTTTCCTGCGCCATATGAACAAACAGTGAAGAAATTTTGGGAAGTGAGAATTTGTCATCTCTTAGAAAATGGTTTAATGGATGATAATCAATAACAAGACGTTTTTTCCCACGGTTATGTTCAGATCTTTTATTGACATAAAGCCTGACAAGCCCAAGGTGAATTGGTGGGTTCAATGAGATTTTGGGCTAAAAGCTCTGAACATTCTTGATAGGCTAAGGCTAAGTCTTTTGGAGACATGCCTGGATGTGTGACTTTGGTTGGTTTATGTCTTCATTTAATTTAAAAGGTAGACTGATAAAAAAGGTTGGGTTTTTCCATAATGGATTTGGATTTTTAAGGAGAAAGGTTTTATGACTATCTGCACAACAATACTCTTGAAGGTTTTGAACAATGGATTCAATTGCTGGTGGATATTGGGCTGAGCTAGCTTCAATTTTGAATAAAGTTGAAACCTTAGTAAAAGGTTGAAAGTAACCTTTAAACTTAAGGTCTATAGGAAGTATTCTGAGCTTTTCCAGCTTCCAGTATAAATCAAACCCAATAACTAAATCTTTATTGGGTAAGGTCGAACCCAAAAATGGACAATGAATTTGACATCCAGGAAAAAACTGAATAGTAACAGGCTTTCTTGTAGTGAGACTAGTGTGGAAAATAGCTTCATTCGCTGTTTGAAAATACCGCTTATACAGTTTCCAGTAATGCTCAGGTAATACCTTCGGATTCATCATTGATAAATAAGCACCAGTATCAATAAAAGCAACTGCCTTTATAGGATTGGCGAATTTTTTTGGATACACATGAACATACGCCAATGGTATTGGATGATGTTCTTGTAATAGGTCTGTAACAGCCGTGAGCTCTGGAATATGTATTGGACAATCAACAGTTAATCCTTGTACTAGAGTCATTTGATGATAAGAATACGATACAAGCCCTTCATCATCTGTACTAGAAAAATCATCATGGATTGCAAATACAGTGTCTTCTGTAGCTTCATCTTCTATAGAGAAGAGTGATTCAATATCTGCATTATCAAGATCAACAGCTGTAGAAAGCTGGATTTGTTGAATCATCTTAGAAGCTTGTTTTTTCTTGTTTGGACATTGTTTAGCAAAATACCCTTGTTGGCCACATAGATAACACCTGTTAGACTTTCTATGGCCTCGATATTTCTTCCGTCTGAAAAATCTCCACTTCTTCCTTCTTCGATCATCGGAAGGAGTAGACTTGATCTTGACATAATGCTTCTTTTTCTTTGTACCACATTCACGCATCTTATGGTCATCCTTTGGACATTTGATCTTTAAATCAGATCTTCTACAAGCTTTCTTCAGAGTAGGCTGACGCTGCCTATCCATCATCTGTGTTATCACCTTCTGTTCAGTACACAACTTTTCTAATCCTTGCATCAATAATTGATAAATCTCTCCAAATGTATAATCATTAATGGAGCGATCCTTATTCCTCATTATTTGATGCATAGAATTTGGAAGAACCTCAGGTAATGAGGTAATAAATGCTTCCTTCAAATCCGGACTTGCCTATCCAGATAACTGATAAAATCTCTTAGACATACGCTGGTAATGAATATCTAAATCTTTCTTGAGCAAAGAACAACATTTCATGTTAAAATATTCTCTGCGAGCGATGTCTGAAGTATCAGTATATTTTCCACAAAACTCCACATATAACATACCCAAAAATTCTGCTTGACTAGGGGATTGTAGCATCCATAATCTAGAATATTCATTCAGCGCTAAATACCACTCTTGCATACGTCCAATCATTCTAGCAGCAAATTCTTCAAGAACAGTATGAATAACTGCTCCTGGTTTCTTCATTTGAGTCTCAATCCAGGCTCTAAACTGCTGGAACTTATCTCTGTAATTTGCTGGTGAGATATTATCCAAGTGAACCACGGTCCTCCATTTGAACTTGATTTCCCCCTTGCTCCCTCTGCATGTGGATCTGTTTCATTCATATCTTCAGGTGGATCCACGGTATATGGAGGATCTACTGGAGGATCTGCCATAAAATGACCTGTCACAACTTCCTCTTCTAAACTCATGCTTTCAGAAGTCTCATCATACTGAGAAGACTCAGAACTATCAGTAGAGTCTTTTTCACTGGAATGAATTATCTCCGTAGCCATATGAGCTTCTGGCATAGAAGATTGTGCTTTCTCCTCATAAGAGACCAGAGGATTGATCATATTGGAACTAGGTGGTGGTTGTGGAGGTTTGGGTTTTGGTTGTGAAGGTTTTTTAACAGATTCAGAGGATTTTGATGAGTGCATAGAAGTATCAGATTGTTGTGAAAATTTTTCAGCTTTAAGCTTTTTATGGAAAAGATCAACAGACAATCACATATACTCCTGTTCTTCTATGGTTGGAATTCTTAGGACAGGTGCTTTGTGTGAAGGGATAGGTGGTAAGGGTATATCAAATGGGTCGATATAGGCTGGCTTTTGGTGTGTCTGGGTATGTTTCAAATCAATTTCAATTCTCTGGATCTAATCTTTTAATCTGTGGATCTCCACAGACTTTCTTTGAATTTCTTCTAACTGAGCCCTTTGATCTACCATGCTCATAATCTCTTTATGTTTTGCTTTAACTTGTGTTTGCAATCAATATAACAACTCATACATGTCCTTCTGAGTCTCTGTCAATCTTTCTTCAACTTTTTGAACTTGAGTAGAGACCTTATCCACTTTAGACTTTATTCTTTGCAAACATTTATTTTGCGCTAAAGCATTAGAAGTCTACTAATTTAATACTGCCTCTCCTGTAGTAATTTTTAAGAGTTGTCCTTGAGGAGTAACTCCGATAGGAGTATGGACAAAAGGAGCTTGTCTCACTTGGGTATTCAAATTGGTTTGTTCCTGAAAAGATGAAAAATCTACTTCAGTAAACGAAAGTGAAGAAGGTTGTTACATGTTTATTTCAGGTAAAGAAGGTGAAGGTTGGTGAATGGGTTTTTCTTTTTGAAGGTATTTCAAAGCTTGTTTATAACAGGGTAATAGTGTTTGATGGTTAAAAGGTTTACAAAGTTCAGGTGAGTGTTTGATATGACTAGGTCCATAATTGACCAAGTAGTCATACTTGCCAGAAGGTTCACCCAAACATCCTATAGAAGGATCTCCATCTTCATACCGTCTCCTCATATTTTTTTCAGAACATCCCCTGCCTTTTTTCTTCTTTTCTTCTTTGTCTTCATCCTCAAGTCTGTCATAGTAACAATCATCACAATCACATCCTCCCCATAAGCAGTGACCATCCATTTGGAAGGGATCGATTGGCTTTCCATCCGTTTCAAAATATTCCACCGGAATATTAGTTTCTGGCTCATAGGGAGTCATCATCATTTGAGTAGTAAACATAGCACCATCTACAAGAGGAAGCATAGGTCTTTCAAACCTTGTTTCTATAGTCCCATCAACCCGTTTATAGTACACCGACTCTGTAGACTGGACTGGTTGATCCTGTTCATAAAGCTTTTCATAGCTTGTAATCCAAGCTTCAGGTAAAAGCTTGATAAGCTCTTCCCTAGATATTTGTCTAGGGACATGGATGCAGGTTGGAACTTTGTTGGTTTTTGCAAGTATCAGCAAAGACTCATCTTCATTTGGAAGGGATAGATCTATAAAGTGATTTTGCACTCTATAAATCATTTGATAATGGATAGTCGCCGCTGTAGCAGAAGTGACTTGTGGTGCCCCTACTATTTGAATTTACACCTGAAGAGAGTGCAGAACATTTAGATTTTTTAAGGCCATGTTGTAATTGGGGTAGAAAGTAAACATAATAGTGCCAACATTTAGTGAAGTTTCTATTGTCTCAATAACAGCATGTTGATATTGGAGATAACGTTTGTCAAGTAAGGCTATCTTGGCGAACACAGGAAGGCCTTTTCTTCCATGGTAACTGATAACAAGTCTGATAGCACCAAAGTGCATATGAGTATACCCTTAAGCTATCCATTGATGGACAAACTCAGGTGGAATCTCCAGATTAATGAACTGTTCCAACCCAGTTGCCTGGACTGGACATTGATCAAAGCTGGAAGCTTGTACATACTCCTTTACAGACTTAACAGATGGTTTGATTAAGGATCTAATGGTACGGGTAAGGCTAGACTTGTTTCTTTGGAAGGCATCATAAGGGTTTAGGAAAGGAAGACTAGTTTCTTGGATTTTCTTTTCATCAAGGATATAACTGAGTTCATACAAATAGTTTATTTTAGAAGATTGGGATCTTTTGAAGGTTACGGGTGGAGGTACAGTAGCAGTTAAAGGTACAATATGAAATGAAGGAGAAGGATCTAAGGGTTGTGTTTGAGAAGAAGAAGCAGAAGGTTGATCAGAAGTAACAGTGATGTTTGTCATGATTGTTGTATCGATTGCAAGCACAAGTTGAAGCAAAACATAAAGAGATTATGAGCATGGTAGATCAAAGGGCTCAGTCAGAAGTTCTGCCTTAATGTTGATTGGATCAAGACAATCCAATGTCTAATGTTGTTCATAGTCATACTTGTATAGGACCTATGCCCAAGTGGTATCAAAGCCAAGTTCTTCATCTTTTTGGGGGGTGAATAGATAGTATGAGGGGGAGCCAAAGGTAATCTCAACAATCATGGCAAACATCACTGTTACTTCTGTTCAACCTTCTGCTTCTTCTTCTCAAACACAACCCTTAGATCATTCTCCTTCATTTCGTACTGTACCTTTAACTGTTACTGTACCTCCACCCGTAACCTTCAAAAGATCTCAGTCTTCTAAAATAAACCATTTGTATGAACTCAGTTATATCCCTGATGAAAAGAAAATCCAAGAAACTAGCCTTCCCTTCCTAAACCCTTATGATGCCTTCCAAAGAAACAAGTCTAGCCTTACCCGTACCATTAGATCCTTAATCAAACCATCTGTTAAGTCTGTAAGGGAGTATGTACAAGCTTCCAGCTTTGATCAATGTCCAGTCCAGGCAACTGGGTTGGAACAGTTCATTAATCTGGAGATTCCACCTGAGTTTGTCCATCAATGGATAGCTCAAGGGTATACTCATATGCACTTTGGTGCTATCAGACTTGCTGTCAGTTACCATGGAAGAAAAGGTCTTCCTGTGTTCGCCAGGATAGCCTTGCTTGACATACGTTATCTCTAGTATCAACATGCTGTTATTGGGACAGTAGAAACTTCACTAAATGCTGACACTGTTATGTTTACTTTCTACCCCAATTACAACATGGCCCTAAAAGATCCAAATGTTCTACACTCTCTTCAGGTGCAGATTCAAATAGTAGAGGCACCACAAGTCACTTCTACTACAGCGGCGACTCTTCATTATCAAATGATTTATAGAGTGCAAAATCACTCTATAGATCTATCCCTTCCAAATAAAGATGAGTCTTTGCTGATACTTGTAGAAACCAACAAAGTCTCGGCCTGCATCCATGTCCCTAGACAAATATCTAGGGAATAGATTATCAAGCTTTTACCTGAAGCTTGGGTTACAAGCTATGAAAAGCTCCATGAACATGATCAACCAGTCCAGTCTATAGAGCCGGTGTACTATAGACGGGCTGATGGGACTATAAAAACAAGGTTTGAAAGACCTATGTTTCCTCTTGCAGATGGTGCTATGTTTACTACTCAAATGATGATGACTCCCTATGAGCCAAAAACTAATATTCTGGTGGAATATTTTGAAACGGATGGAAAGCCAATCTATCCCTTCCAAAGGGATGGTCACTGTGATTGTGATGACTATTACTATGATAGACTTGAGGATGAAGACAAAGAAGAAAAGAAGAAAAAAGGCAGGGGATGTTCTGAAAAAAATATGAGGAGACGGTATGAAGATGGAGAGATCCTTCTATAGGATATTTGGATGAACCTTCTGGCAAGTATGACTACTTGGTCAATTATGGACCTAGTCATATCAAACACTCACCTGAACTTTGTAAACCTTTTAACCATCAAACACCATTACCATGTTATAAACAAGCTTTGAAACACCTTCAAAAAGAAAAACTCATTCATCAACCTTCACCTTCTTTACCTGAAATAAACATGTACCAACCTTCTTCACTTTCGTTTTCTGAAGCAGATTTTCCATCTCTTTAAGAACAAACCAATTTTAATACCCAAGTGAGACAAGCTCCTTTTGTCCACACCCCTACCGGAGTTACTCCTCAAGGACAACCCTGAAAAATTACTGCAGAAGAGGCAATATTAAACTGGCAGACTTCTAATGCTTTAGCAAAGAATAAATGTCTACAAAGAATAGAGTCTAAAGTGGATAAGGTCTCTACTCAAGTTCAAAAAGTTGAAGAAAGATTGACAGAGACTCAGAAGGACATGTATGAGTTGTTGTATCGATTGCAAGCACAAGTTGAAGCAAAACATAAAGAGATTATGAGCATGGTAGATCAAAGGGCTCAGTTAGAAGAAATTTGAAGAAAGCCTATGGAGATCCAGAGATTAAAAGATCAGATCCAGAGAATTGAAACTGATTTGAAACATACCCACACACACCAAAAGCCAGCGTATATCGACCCATTTGATATACCCTTACCACCTATCCCTTCACACAAAGCACCTGTCCTAAGAATTCCAACCATAGAAGAACAGGAGTATATGGGATTGTCTGTTGATCTTTTCCATAAAAAGCTTAAAGCTGGAAAATTTTCACAACAATCTGATACTTCTATGCACTCATCAAAATCCTCTGAATCTGTTAAAAAACCTTCACAACCAGAACCCAAACCTCCACAACCACCACCTAGTTCCAATATGATCAATCCTCTGGTCTCTTATTTGGACAAAGCTCATATGGCTACGAAGATAATTCATTCCAGTGAAAAAGACTCTACTGATAGTTCTGAGTCTTCTGAAAGCATGAGTTTAGAAGAGGAAGTTGTGACAGGTCATTTTATGGCAGATCCTCCATATACCGTGGATCCACCTGAAGATATGGATGAAACAGATCCACATGCAGAGGCAGCAAGGGGGAGATCAAGTTCAAATGGAGGACCGTGGTTCACTTTGGACAATATCTCACCAGCAAATTACAGAGATAAGTTCCAGGAGTTTAAAGCCTGGATTGAGACTCAAATGAAGAAACCAGGAGCAGTTATCCGTACTGTTCTTGAAGAATTTGTTGCTAGAATGATTGGACGTATGCAAGAGTGGTATTCAGCGCTGGATGAATATTCTAGATTATAGATGCTACAATTCCCTAGTCAAGCAGAATTTTTGGGGATGTTATATGTGGAGTTCTATGGAAAACATACTGATGCTTCAGACATTGCTCGCAGAGAATATTTTAACATGAAGTGTTGTTCTTTGCTCAAGAAAGATTTAGATCTTCATTACCAACATATGTCTAAGAGATTTTTATCAGTTATCTGGATGAGCAAGTCCGGATTTGAAGGAAGCATTTATTACCTCATTACTTGAGGTTCTTACAAATTCTATGCATCAAATAATGGGGGATAAGGATCGCTCCATTAATGATTATACATTTGGAAAGATTTATCAATTATTGATGCAAGGATTAGAAAAGTTATGTACTGAACAGAAGGTGATAACACAGATGATGGATAGACAGCCTCAGCCTACTCTGAAGAAAGCTTGTAGAAGATTTGATTTAAAGATCAGATGTCCAAAGGATGACCATAAGATGTGTGAATGTGGTACAAAGAAAAAGAAGCATTATGTCAAGATCAAGTCTACTCCTTCCGATGATTGAAGAAGGAAGAAGTGGAGATTTTTCAGATGGAAGAAATATCGAGGCCATAGAAAGTCTAACAGGTGTTATCTATGTGGCCAACGAGGGCATTTTGCTAAACAATGTCCAAACAAGAAAAAACAAGCTTCTAAGATGATTCAGTAAATCCAGCTTTCTACAGCTGTTGATCTTGATAATGCAAATATTGAATCACTCTTCTCTATAGAAGATGAAGCTACAGAAGACACTGTATTTGCAATCCAGGATGATTTTTCTAGTACAGATGATGAAGGGCTTGTATCGTATTCTTGTCATTAAATGACTCTAGTACAGGGATTAACTACTGATTGTCCAATACAGATTCCAAAGCTTACGACTGTTACAAACCTATTACAAGAACATCATCCAGTACCATTGGCGTATGTTCATGTGTATCCGGAAAAATTCGCCAATCTTATAAAGACAGTTGTTTTTATTAATACTGGTGCTTATTTATCAATGATGAATCCGAAGGTATTACCTGAGCATTACTGGAAACCGTATAAGCGTTATTTTCAAGCAACGAATGAGGCTATTTTCCACACTAGTCTCATTACAAGAAAGCCTATTACTGTTCAGTTTTTTTCTGGATGTCAAATCATTGTCCATTTTTGGGCTCGACCTTACCCAATAAAGATTTAGTTATTGGGTTTGATTTATACTGGAGGCTGGAAAAGCTCAGAATACTTCCTACAGGCCTTAAGTTTAAAGGTTACTTTCAACCTTTTACTAAGGTTCCAACTTTATTCAAAATTGAAGCTAGCTCAGCCCAATATCCACCAGCAATTGAATCCATTGTTCAAAAACCTTCGAGAGTATTACTGTGCAGATAGTCATAAAGCCTTTCTCCTTAAAAATCCAAATCCATTATGGAAGAATCCATCCTTTTTTATCAGTCTACCTTTTAAATTAAATGAAGACATTAACCCAACCAAAGCCACACATCCAGGCATGTCTCCAGAAGACTTAGCCTTAGCCTTAGCCTATCAAGAATGTTCAGAGCTTTTAGCCCAAAAACTCATTGAACCCACCAATTCACCTTGGGCTTGTCAGGCCTTTTATGTCAATAAAAGATCTGAACAGAACCGTGAGAAAAAACGTCTTGTTATTGATTATCAGCCATTAAACCATTTTCTAAGAGATGACAAATTCCCACTTCTCAAAATTTCTTCACTGTTTGTTCATATGACGCAGGGAAAAATCTTTTCAAAGTTTGATTTGAAGGCAGAATTTTGGCAGCTTGGAATTATTGAAGCAGACAGAAATAAGATGACTTTTTGTCTTCCTAACAGATATTATCAATGGACTGTGATGCCTTTTCGTTGAAAGGTGGCACCTTCACTGTTTCAGAAAGCAATGATCAGAATCTATGAACCGATACTGCATAGTGCATTAATCTACATAGATGATGTACTTTTATTCTCAAAAGCTCTAGATTCTCATCAACAGTTGCTCTAACAGTTTTTTGATCTGACTCGGAAATTTGACATTATATCATCTTCCAAGATGTATATCGCCAAAGAAAAAATTGAATTTTTTGGAATATTTTTTGAAAACGGACAATATATACCTGACCCACATATAGGAGCTGAATTATTAAAGTTTTCAGATACAGATCTTTCTCAAAAGCAGGTCCAACAGTTCCTAAGGATTGCAAATTATTTGAGGGACTTTGTTCCCCATTATACAAAAGTGGCCAGACCTTTACAACTGTATCTAAAGAAAGATTCTCCGCTATGGGGAAGTGCTCATACATCAGTTGTTCAATCACTTAAACGAATAATGCAAAACTTACCACCCCTGAAGATTCGTTCTACAGGAAAAAGGATACTGCAGACACATGTCAGTGATCAGTTTTAGGGAGCTATCTTGCTGGAAGAAATTAATGGCAAAAGACAAATTTGTGCACATGCGAGTGGAGCATTCAAGCCTTCTGAGGAACATTATCACTCCACATTCAAGGAAATTCTTGCTGTGAAAAATGGGATAAAAAAGTTTGAAT
>CATIWR010712071.1:0-15469 GCA_949677035.1 Omphalea diandra | reverse complement strand
TATATATATATATATATATATATATATATATATATATTATATTTCATTTAATGATATCAGAAATTAATTTATCATGTGTCTAATATAAATGAATTCTGTTATTTTTATAGAATTTATTTGTAAACCTATATTTTTTTTTATGTGATATAAATAAAATTTTATTTAGATTTTATTTTATTAAATTCTTGAAATTTGTTATAACTAAATTAAATTCTATCAAATTAAATAGAATTTGCAAATAAATTTTAAAGTTATAAAGTTTTCATTATTATAAAAATACCCTTATTAAAATATTTTTTATTTTTTATTTTCTCATTCTCTTTCCTCTTTCTTTCTTGTCTCTCTATGTTATCTCTCTCCTCTTTTTCTTGTATTTTTATATTTGTAATAATTTTTAAAATTAATATAAGCATATTTTTATGAAAGAAAATATTTTATTGAATTCTATTTTTAAACCAAATACAAAATTTATTTCATTTGACCTGAATTCTCTTTTTATTTTATAGTATACCAAATCTAGAAATTTATTTGCAAATTAATTCTATAGAAAATTTATTTGCAAATAAAATAAATTTTAAGTTAGAATTAAATCAAACGCTATAATTTTTTTTTTCTTGAAAACTATCTAGCACTTTTATTTCTAACCATTAGAAGCTTCCAAGGCAAGAGTAGCATCCAAAAATGATGAAGCAACCTGTCAAGTATAAGAGCTAGCAAAAGAATGTGCTACCTTAGCAAAAGCGTCAACGACACCATTAACTTGACTTTTTTCAAATGGATAGAGAAATTTTACCAAACTCTGAATAATTAGAGTTGTGTTTGTTTAGTGCATAAATGCATACATTTGATAGTTTAATTTCCTTTAAAATTTGGAATTTTTCATTGAATTTGACATATAAAAATACATTATATGAGGTAATTATTTTTTTTAAGGTTAAAAAGGAAGAAAATAGCTCAAAAAGCAAGAATGAAGGTTGCACAATGATGCAAATCCTTACATGGTCGTGCATCAATTCGAGCCAAGCTTCAGAAGGAAGAGTCCAGTAACTACACAGCTATGCAAAGAGGCAATAGTTGAATTGACTTGCACAAACACCTTGCATAACCATGCATGACTTGAAGCTAAAGTGAATCATACTTTTACACTGCCATGGAAATATTTGCATGCCTATGCATCACTAAAAATGGAAAATTGTGACTTCCTAATTAATTCCAATTGCTTCCTAACTCAATTCCACAATATTCCTACTTAGTACCAAGATCAAGAATATTATTTAAAGGGATAAAGGTACACAAGATCATCATTTAAAAATCTAAGAAATCAATCAAAGGAGAAGCAAATCATCAAACAAAAGACTAGAAACAAATAGGTTCAAAGGGGGAAATCAATCAAAGTGCTTAATGATTGAAGACAATGGCTTCCATTCAACTAGTTTGATTGCTTTTTTTTACATTATGAACTAACTATTTTCTTAGCTATGGTGTAGATGGATCTTGATTAATAAATTATTGTTTTCTAATCTAAGTATTTTTAGTTTTATTTATCAATTGTGTAAGTAATTATTGTGAACTCATTGTTATTGATTGATTGACCAATAATCATATTTAATTTTGTGGATCGACTATTAAGAGATGTTTTTCATAAGACATATCTTCAATAATTCTCTTAATCTATTTTGTTTTGAGAGACTTTAATAGATTATTGTTATCATTAGAGTCTTTCTTTGTTTGATAATTGCATAATGTCTAACTACTGTTTCGATAGACTTATAGTTTAACATGTTATTATATATTAATTGATATTCGAGAGAGATTAATTAATTACTTAAGTGACCTCATATTAGCACTAGATGGATAAACCAACTAGATGAAAGATTAGAAACTATAAGTTAACCAATGAAGTTAAACCCTTAGTTGTTTTTTCTCATTGATTGTTTTCTTATAAATGACTCTATTATAATTAAAGTAGTTTTAATTTTTGTAGTTTCTAGTTTAAATATTCTTTTACTTAAGGTTTCTTGATGATAAAAGGGACATTAAGCTTAGTACTTATTGTATCGATCCTCATGGGAATGATACTCATACTATCATACACTATTACTTGTCAACATGTGCACTTGCATATTAAGGGCTTATATATATTGCATAGCACCGAACAAGTTTTTGGTAGCATTATCGGAAATTGATGGCATTAATACTAAGAAACTTATTTCTATATTAATTTAAATTCTCTCTTATTTTCATTTAATTTATGTTTCTTATTCTTTATTTCAAGTACATGATCAGAACCCTAATCAAGGGAACGATGAAGAGCTCACTTCTCTCAATCACGATATTGAACGTACCTTGAACCAAAGAAGAAGAGAAAATCAAAGGAATGGAAAGATAGACCATTGAGGGACTTTACAAGTCCTCCATCGAAAGGACTATAACTAGCCATCGCAAGGCTAATCGTTAATGCCAACAACTTTAAAATCAAGTGTGCCTTCATACAAATGCTTATTGACATCTTTAATTCTATACACTTGTCAATGAACATCCTAATGCTTATATTCCAAACTTCTTAGAGATCTATGACACTTTCTAATAAAATGGGATGTCTATAGACGTGGTAAGGTTGCAATTATTCAGTTTTACATTAAAAGATAAAGCTAAGGCAAACTTATTAGGGCTAGGAACATCACAACTTTAGACCAACTATCTCAAACCTTTCTTAATAAGTACTTTTCTCCTTTCAAGACAATAAGGCTTCACAATGAAATTTCAATTTCTTCCAATAAGATGGAAAAACATTTAATGAAGCTTAGAAAAGGACCTATTAAGGAGATTCGTGAATCATCAAATTTCAAAGTGATCAATTATACATACCTTCTATAATAGGTTGTATGGGCACATTAAGATCACTATAGATGTTGTTGGAAGATCTTTTCTAGATAAAACAATGAATGCCATTTATGAAGCAGTAGAGATAATAGCCAACAATAATTATCAAATTAATGAGAGGAACGCAATAAGAAAAAGGGTTGAAGTTCATGACATTGATGCGTTGAAAGTATTACAACCTCAAGTATCTACACTTACTAAGCAATTGAATTTTATAAACTACAATGTTATTTCCTCTTCTTTCTTACAGGTATTATGTGAAGTGTGTAGGGACAATCACCATAACAGTATAGATTGCCAAATGGGAAATCCTTTTGCATAAGAACAAGCTAATTATATATAGAATTTCAATCGCCAAGCCAACAACCCTTATTCTAACACTTATGATCCAAGTTGGGGAAATCGCTCAAATTTTCTTAATATAATAATAATTCTTTCAACCGTAAACTACATGGCCCTTTTGGTTTTCACCATCCACCTAACTACCAACCTCAAGAGAAAAAATATAATTTAGAAAGCCTTGTGGAGAAATTTATCACCAAAATCGATGTTAGGTTTGATCATCAAGATGAGATGATAAGAAAAGTATAAGCCAAGTAAGATTTAGTCACCAAAAAACATTCTTCTTATATTCATAACCTTAAGATCCTAGTCGAACACATAGCCAATGTCTTAAGCTTTAGATCTCACAATACCCAACCTAGTAACTTTGAAACTAATCCCGAGACCTAGTAAAAGCCATCACCCTAAATAGTAGAAAGGAGATAAATTCAAAGGTAGGAGAAGAAAAGAATGAAGAAAGTGAAGAATAATAAGTTTGAGAGCTCATCAAGGAGGATAAACTAAAAAAGAAAGTTAAGCCCTATGTAGCACTCATTCCTTTTCCTTAAAGACTGAAGAAGCATGCAGGGGATAAAAAATTTGTAAAGTTTGTGGAGATGCTTAATAAGATTCATATTAACATGCCTTTTGTGGAAGCACTCTCTCAAATGCCAAAGTATGCAAAATTCATAAAGAAGGTACTATCTAAGAAGAGAATAATAGAGGAATGCAAGTGTATCACACTAACAAAAGAATGTAGTGGTATGCTTTTGAATAAATTACCTCTTAAGTTGGGAGACCCCAAAAGTTTTACTATTCCTTGTGATATTAGTTGTATTTCTTTTGATAAAGCTCTTTGTGATTTGGGATCTAAGATTAACTTAATAACTGTCTTTATTTTAGAAAGTAGGAATTTAAGAGTTAAGGCCAAAATGAATATCTTTATAACTAGTTGATCACTCTATCATGTGTCCAAAGGGGATTATGGAAGATGTTTTAATTAAGGTAGACAAATTTATAATTTTTATGGATTTTGTTATTTTAGATATGGAAGAAGATAGAGAGATCCCTCTCCTATTGGGACAACCCTTCCTTTGTACCAACGATGCACTTGTAGATGTCCATGATGTAACTTATAGGCCTTTTGTACACTAAAAGGGGGAGGGGGGGAAGGGTTGAATTGGTAGAAAATTTAAATTTTAATAGGAAGATAAATAATTAATGGATTAAGAAATAGAAAGGAGAAGATCAACACATAAGAATTTCTAGTGGTTCAGGTATTAACCAACCCTACATCCACTACCTAATTCACTAATTAGGTATTTCACTTTTTTTGCATTTTACAATCTCACACAAAACTTAGTGTTTAGGCTTTAATGCAAACAACTAAGGCATGCTTACAAAGGATCCATTTCAACTTCAAGGCCCAATCACAAGAAGGCTAAAGAAGCTTAAGGAGGCAATTAGAGCATTCATGTAATAAGGAGTTACAATTAGATTGGCCCAAGAAGAGCAAAGGATATGTGAAGCCCAAATAAAAGATGTTTGGAGCTTGGACACTTCAAATGGAGCATTAAACTTAATCTAATAGAGCCCAACATGTGAAAATGACCAAAGCCCAATTCTTTTAGTCACAATTGGCCAAAGCATGGAAATAAAGCCTAAGATGTGTTTGATAAAGAAGATAAAGCCCACAAGACCAAGATCTTCCAAGATTTGCTTAGTTGACATTATCTTCTCATTGCCTTAAGGATTTTCTTTTTATTGGTCAAATACTTAGCTTATATTTTTAGGACTTTTTGTTAGCTCTTTTATTCTTGCAAGGAATTCATTTAAGGTTCCCTAGTTAGGACAACTACTTGGCTAAATCTTGATAGCCAATTGTGTTCTTTATTTAGCTTTCCTCAATAGCCAATAGCATTCTTTATTTGGCTTTCCTTAAGTCATTAGGACAAGTTGTTAGGTATTTTGAATGAGGCCAAA
The DNA here is from genome assembly GCA_949677035.1 of Omphalea diandra. Lineage (NCBI taxonomy): Eukaryota > Viridiplantae > Streptophyta > Magnoliopsida > Malpighiales > Euphorbiaceae > Omphalea > Omphalea diandra. Next base: position 10,282 of record CATIWR010712071.1, on the reverse strand, counting down.
TACCTATGGCTAAATTCTTCATTAGGGTTTCATAAGGTTTTCTTTAAAACATTGTGAAAGCTATAAACAATCTTCCATATCCGACCAACATTAATCAATCAATCAATAATATTTTTTTAACACTTTTGCTTATGAGATTTAATTCTTTTCTTCAGTTCTTAAGTGGACTTAATGAGACTGTTGAATGAAGACTTAATAATGTCATAAACTTATTTATTCTAATCTTATATTGATTGGGTTTAAATGAACAAACACTTTAAATCTTTATAACATAGGTTGCTATAAATAAGTTTTCTAGATGTTTATTTAGGGTTTAAAGATCCATCTTGTTCTTCATTCTTGAATTCAGTTTGAGACTTGTGTGATCGAACATATGAATTAGGAACTTCATAACTTTGTTCGTATCAAGCTCACACTTAACCCTAGTTACAGCTTATGTTTAAGGCCAACACACAATCTTACAAGAGTTTTTACACACTTAAAACTCATTGCAAAACCTAAAATCCAATGTTTAAGGTTCACATTTAACCTTTTATAAGTAATGAATACTCTAAATAAATAAAGTACATAAGTAATTAAGAGAAAAAGGAATAAGAAATCAAATTGCAATAGTTTAGGCAAAATAAATATTAGTTCTTACATTCAAGGCTATTTGGTGGAGTATTTATAGGTTGCAACCACCAAAGAGCCATTACTAAGGAAACTATATGCAAATCTCCAAGATTTGGTAGGCAATTTTGCATTACATGCTTATTAAAATAATCAAGATCATATAATGGTGATCGCAATTGGCATTTCATACTGAGAATTATCTTTTATAATCGAGACCATTAAATGTGTCTAATGGCCAGTGACATTTAGCATTCGATCCTTAATTCTTGAGAGCTAGTTATAAGAATGCTCCACTTTTTACAAATGTCTCGATCGCAGGCAGGTTTGTCGCGATTGTAATTTAGAATACGTTGGAATAATGCATCACAAATCTCATTGTAAAATAGACTAGCCCTTTTAGTTTATTCTCCAAATTTAGTCGTAGTCACAAATTTCAAATTACATAATGGTTCCTTAAACATGTGGCATACTTCAAATAGGTACTCGAGTGACTGTTTGAGTATTTTTTAAAGATATTTAAAGGTCGCGGTTACGAGCCGATCATAATTCATACTGTAAATCAAACTGGAGGTTTGGGTTCCATTTTTTCAGTGAATAGCAATCACGATCTTGGTCCTAGTCATGATCTCGCTGTCTTAGGCGTGAATTATAGGCTAGTTTTTAGAGACTTGGAGATTTCACTTTCATTCAACTTTTCGCTTAGTTCTTATATTTTTTTTTGTAAGAATAACACTTAGCACTAGCATTAGAACCTTTTAATCTATATTGTCAAGATCAAAAGAGAGGTTTGACTAACCTAGTTTAACAAAACCTTAACTCTTCAAGTTGGTAATGAAAAAGTGGTGTTTACTATGTTTCAAACCATCAAGTAGCCCATGGAGGATGAAAGGTTCCTAAGAATTGATGTGATATAAGAATGTGTCAATAATTTTTTCATAGAAAAAAAAAAAAGGAAATCCATAATTTAAAAGGGCAACCATGGTAAAAGTTGACGAAGATTCTATAAAAAGCACATATGAGGTAAGTATTTCTACTCTTAAAATGTATGATGATCCTTCTTTTTCTACTCTTATTGAACCATTGGATTATGAGAAATACCTAAAGATACCTCCTTATTCTATTTTCAAATATCCTAAACTAGAGTTAAACCTTTACCTTCTCATCTTAGATATGAATTTTTAGAAAAAGATTAGAAAAAGATAACACTTTGCCTGTCATAATCTTTAATGAACTAATAAATTGAGGCATAGAATTAAGTCTTTAGGGTGGACCATAATTGAAGTTAGAAGGATTAGTCCTACACTTTGCATGTTTAAAATCTTAATGAAGGATAATTATAAACTTGCCATATAACATCAACACAAGCTTAATTTTAACATCAAAGAAGTATTAAGGGAAGGGCTAGCTAAACTTTTAGATGTAGGGATCATAATCCCCATCTTAGATAGCCTATAGGTTAGTCTAGTCTAAGTAGTACTTAAAAAGAGAGGATGCGACTATAATAAAGAATGAAAATAATGAATTTATTCCTACTAGGACTATGACAGATTGGATAGTATGCATAGATTGTAGAAAATTAAATGTTGTGACATGTAAGGACCATTTTTCTTTACCTTGTATTGAGCAAATGTTAAAAAGATTTGCAAGGCATTAATATTATTACTTTTTAGATGGATACTCAAGCTACTACCAAATTCAAATAGCCTTGGAGGATTAAGAGAACACCACATGCCTTTATAGCATCTTTGCTTATCAGTGTAAGCCTTTTGGATTATGCAATTTCAGTCACTTTTAAAGATGCATGATGGCTTTATTCTCTAAGACGATGGAGAAAATAACTGAAATTTTCATGGATGATTTTTCTATTTTTGGAGATTCTTTTGGTGGCTGCTTAGATAACCTTGAGAAGACCATAAAGAGAAGCGAAGAGATTAAATTGGTGCTTAATTAGGAAATTAAATTGGTGTTTAATTAGGAAAATTGTCACTTTATGGTTCACATGAGAATTGTGCTTAGACATAAGATTTAATGCAAAGGAATTAAAATAGATAGCAATAAGATTGAAATGATAGATAAGATGCCTAGTATTATATCAATCAAGGGCATTCAAAGTTTTCTTAGACATGTTGGGTTCCATCAGTGTTTTATAAAAGACTTTTCATAAAATTCTAAATTGTTTTATGATCTTTTAGTTAAGGAAGCTCTTTTCAATTTCATTAATGAATGTTTAAATGCTTTTAAAAGGTCAAAGAATGAGTTAACATCATCCCCAATAATGATAAAGCTAGATTGGTCATTACCATTTGAGTTGATATGTGATGCTAGCGATTACACTATTAGAGCAGTTTTTGGACAATGTAAGGATAAGAAGCTCTACATGATTTACTATGCTAGTTAAACCTTAAATGATGCACAACTCAATGAAAAAAGAGCTTCTAGCTATGGTTTTTGCTTTTGATAAATTTTGTTCTTATTTACTTAGCTTTAAAGTAATTATTTATACCAACCATGTAGCCATTTGATACTTGTAAAGAAAGATGCAAAGCCTAGCCTAAAAAGATGGGTGCTTTTACTATAAGAGTTTGACTTGGAAATTAAAGACAAAAGGGGATTTGAGAACCTAGTTATCATTCTTCTCTCTCTCGATTATAGCACTATCATAAAGAAAAAGAGGTAAGTAACCCTATCAATGACTCTTTTTTAGACGAGCATTTACTTATGCTTAAGGCATTCCACACACTTTAGTATGTTGATTTTGTTAGTTATTTAGTAAGTGGAATTGTCCCTCATTATTTTAATTTTCATGAAAAGAAAAGGTTTCTTCATGATGTTAAATCTTACTTTTGATAAAAGCCTCTTTTGTTTAAAAATGTGTGGATGGAATAATTAGAAGATGTGTGCAAGAAAAGGAGATGAGGGACATCTTACAACATTGCAATACAAAGAAGTGTGGAGGACACTTTGGTCTAATCACATCCGTAAAATGTAAAGAATAATTGCCAAAGGAAGGAATAAAGGCCTTAGGAAACCTTATAGAAGCCTAAAACTAAGTCTAAAAGCAAAACCTTGCACCAAGCCGAAGAATAACAGTTAGCCTAGCCCATCTAGGTTGTACAATCCATACATAAGGCTATAAAGCCTACACATAGGGTTGTACAACCCATTTATAGGGATGTATAACCTTCTCTTAAACCCTAACCCATAGAATCTTTTGGAAATGATCCCCCCTTAAACCTTAGGGTTGTAAAGCCCTGACAGATGAATGTATAACCTATATGCAAACCCTAATTCTAAGAGATCCATCTCCCTCTTTGTGATTAAATGCATCCATGGTGCAAATAAAATCATGTTAGGCTCTAGTGCACTCATCCAACACCTATAAATACCCTTCCCATTTGAAGAGAGAAGAGGCTTGGATAACCTTAAGACTACTCTACCAAAATTCAATATCAAACATCTCTTAACACATAAACCCTAAACCTTAACTCATCCTAACTCATTCCTAGGTATAATTGGGCCTTTTCCCTTCATCATTGTACATTCTCTATGCATTTTGGAGGTTATTAAACTCATGTTGTGCCTTTGAGGGCAATAAATCATCAAAGAAGGCATCTAGGACTCTTTCATCCTTCTTATCTTCTCCTTATTATGTTCTTCTTTTATTTTTTGAAACCTAAAAAATAAAAGTTGTACAACCTTGACTGCAGGCTATATAACCCTATCTCTAGGCTATACAACCTCCATCTTGGGTTGTATAGCCCAGCTTGCCTAGTAGGTAATTTTGCAAAGTTTATTTTTTCCCTTCGGATTCCTTTTATTCCAAAGCCTTTTTTTGGGCATTCAAATGTTCCAATAATAGAATGGGATGAGGTATAACATCTTAGGATTCCCATTCATCTTAAAGTGAAACTTTGGTATGGTATTGGAGTGGTTTTATAACCTTTTTTTATGTAATGCTCTATGTTATCTTACTTTTAGTTTAGTGATGGGTTTGGTTCTATTTTGATCATTCAGGATAATGACCAAGTGAGGAACTTAAGGCTGTAATGACCTTAAGAGTCCCTTTTGTAATTGTGTTTGTGTTTGGAATATATAGCTCATGCCTTGGCCTTACGGCTATTCTTTTTTCTTTAAGTTGCATAATAAATAGGTAACCATACACATGGATGCCTAGCTCTTTATGAGCTACATAAAGGGGAGGATTCATCAATCCTAGGATCATTTCATGATGATTTAGTCTTAGGCCAATGAAGATCCTCCATCATGCTTTGCATTGCATGTCCATGGTTTCCTTACTCTTCATGATGCATATACTTGTGTTTAAATGTTTAATGTTGTCCGTGTGATGTGAGGATGTGATATCATGGACTTAGATGCATATCTAGGCCCCTTTTTCATGGGAAGAGATGGTAAAATGTGTTATATTCATTCTTCATGCTTTGAGTTTATTTGGTTTGTCTTATGTTTACTTCATTTACTAACTTATTATTTTCCTTTGGGTGTAGGTGTTCTTACTTAAGTTAGACCATGAATTTGGTATTGATTATCATTTTACATGATCATGGATGATTATGCTTGAATGGATAGATGATAATGTATGTTAAACTCCTCATGCCATGTCATATGATCCCACTCCCCCTTTGAATGTTATATAAGGATGATGAAGTGCATGATACCCCTTTTGTCATGATGCATGACCTCTACCCCTTGAAGTTGATGACTTCATTTTTTTAAGGGAATGGTGGTTAGATGTATGTTTAGGGTCGATAAATTGGACTAATTAATAACTCAGTTAAGATATTAAAAGTGAATCAAATATGCTCGAAGGCGGATCCCAATATCTGGGTGATTTAGGAATGCCTAACCTCTTCCCTATGTTATACCCAATTTTCGAACTCGATCTCTGATGGGGTGAAGAAAAGATGGGCCTTCTAATTGATTTAGCTTAGGTTCAGATTTTATTTTCCCTAAACTCTTAGGCAACTCCTCACTCTTAGGTTCAGATTTTATTTTCCCTAAACTCTAATCGAATGGCAACTCCTCACTCTTAGAGATAATACCAATGTATAAATATGGCCTTGGTCCCCTAATGACCACTACTTAGACACACATGCTTTGAAATTCATGCAAGACCTCAAGGATCCCTTGTTGATCCAAATCACACGCCATGGGGTTATACCAACATATCATCCCCATCCTCTCAATCCTCCAATGATCGATAAAAGGATGGTGTTGCAAGCAATATTTCACTAATTCGAGCAAAATCTGAGGCGCTCACACTAAGGTATTACAATATAGTTTTTATTGGCATAACTTGTTTATTAATACAATTATATTTGTTAAGACTTCTGATAGGTGCCAATGAATGAGCAATATTTCAAAGTGCAATGAGATTCCCTTAAATTCCATGATCAAGGTTGAACTCTTTGACATTTGGTTTGTAGAATTCATGGGATCATTTTCTAAATCCTTTGGAAATCAATACATTTTAGTGGTGGTTGATTATTTCCCTGAATAGGTGGAAGCAATTGCTACTAGTACTAATGATGCCAAAATGGTGATTTGATTCCTCAAAAGGCAAATCTTTAGTGTTTTTGGTACTCCACGTGCAATCATTGGCAATGGTTATTTCCTATTTTTGAAATCATTAATTTAAAGCTTTATTGAAGAAATATGGAGTTACAAATAAGGTAGCCACTTTTTATCATCCTCAAACTAATGGCCAGATGGAGATATTCAATAAAGATATTAAGCAAATCATTAAGAAAATCATCAATTCATTTTAAAAGGATTAGTCTGTGAAGCTACTCGATGTATTATGGGCATATAGAATAGCATTTAAAACTCCTATAAGCACCATTCCTTATCGGTTTGTGTTTGGGAAAGCTTGCCATCTATTAGTAGAGTTAGAACACAGGGCATAGTGGGTAATCAAATATTCAAACTTTGATATAAACATGGTTGGTGAAAAGAGAAGGGTACAATTAAATAAGCTAGAAGAACTACATCTTTAAGCCTATGAAAGTAATTGGGTGTATAAGGACTAAACAAAGAGATGACACAATTGACATATCTTACATAAAAACTTAAAGGAAGGCTAGTAAGTACTTTTATTCAACTCATGACTATGGCTCTTTTCGAGAAAGCCTAAATAAAGGTGGTCTAGGCCATTCATTATATAAAAATACATCCTCATGGTGCTATTAAAATTGTTAATGATAAGCATAAAAATTTATAGGTGAATGGGCACTAGTTAAAGCGTTATTTTAATGTGATTTGATGCCTATGGGACAAACTCTACACCTCCTAAATGCCTCCTCTTAAAGCTAAGCTTCTAACGATCAAGCCAATGACCTTAAATTAGCATATTCTTAGGGGCAACACCCTATTTTTCTATCCGTTTATTTAATTATATGTTTAGTTTTCTTTTTGTTGCACCTTTACTTTGCAAGCTAAAGGATGAGGACATCACAACTTCATGACAAGTTTGGGTAGTTCCCTTTCATCCTTTCACTTAACTATAATACTATTCCTCATACTTGTTTATTATGTTTTTATTGTTTTTATATATGTTTTTATTTTAATTTTATGTTAAAAATGTAAAGGATTGAGATATGACCATGAGGGATAAGACTTATGGCCATATTTATGGTCAAAGTCAAAGTAATAAGTCAAAGGCATTATATAGCCATGCACACACCCATATAAGAAGAACAAAACTAACACGCCCAAGCTATATGGTCATGTACCTTAATTTTTAAGATTGCATAGTTGTGCACATGACCATGCAACAAAGTAGTTGCCAAATTAAAACATAACCCCAAAACATATGCTCATGCCCCCTTTTATCAAAGCCTTGTAAGGCCATGCTGCATAGTCGTGTAATTCAAATTAATCCATGATTTAACCCTTTAAACTCATCTCTTTTTTTTCCCATTTTTCTCTTAAAACCTAAGACACCCTAGTGTGCTTCCTCACTCCCCTTTCTAAATTCAGCCTTTCCACCATTATTTCACCTTCAAAAGACTATTACCCACTTCCTAATCCTTCTTATTTTTAGCAAAATAATTTTTAAATGGGTCAAGAACACCATAAAAAGGAAGCATAGTTCTTCAAGCTCCAATCCTCCTTTTGATGGAAAACCCATATTTACCACTCAAGAGTAGGAAGCATGGTATTTTACTCTTTCCAAAAGGCCATTTATGCAAACAAAATTCATGAATGGAGTAGCTTTAAAAAAGAAGGGGTTATTGGAGGATGTGATGGAATATGCTAGAGTCATTGGGTATACTAAAGACTTATACAAATTCATATAGATTGCTTACACCAGAATGTCTTAGCTCATTATATGTTGAACACAAATATTATCATGGCACTTATGATTTTGGTACTATAACTTTTCAATTGGGCAATAAAGAATATATGCTTGATTTGACCACTATTGCTAAAATTTGTTATTTGAAAAATGAGGGGCCTTATGATTTTCCTAGTGGGTTTGATAACAATGAAGCTTAAAAATCAATTAGGTGGAAGAAAGTTTATCACTCTAGGGTGAACAAGACTACCAAAATTAATTATCCGACCCTTAAGTATTTGCATAGGTTTTTGACATGTTCAATCATCGCGAGGGGAGAGCAATGGGAACATCAATAGGGTTGAATTACTATTTTTATGGTGCATGAAGCATTGTCATACTATTAACTCAACTTGGTGGATTGTGCTTCATATGGTAATGTGGCAAAAAAGATTCAAATTGTGCATATGATAAGCATTTTGTGATTGTCATTACACACCATTTAAAGATGTATAATATGAATGACCATAATTTTACTACTGGAAGGGGTCCTAACATGGTCTTTGTTGGCCCTAGTGCACCAAGAAGGGAGGGGGTTCAATTGATGGAAAATTTGAACTTTTGATTTCATAAAAAGCTCACAAATATCAAAGATTAGAGAAAGGAAAGGTGAAGAATGAATATAAGAGTTTTATAATGGTTCGGGTATTAACCAACCCTACATCCACTCTCTAATTCATCAATTGGGTGTTTCACTCAATCACTAGTGTTTTACAAGCTCACATTCAACCTACTTTTTAGGCTCACACCAAACCTTACAAGTGTTTTCCCAAGGCTCACACTCAACCTAGTGTTTTAGGCTCACACCAAACCTTACAAGTGCTTTCCTAAGGCTCATACTCAACCTAGTGTTTTGGTCTCACACCAAACCTTACAAGTGTTTTCCCAAGGCTCATACCCAGCCTATACAAGAGTTTTACAACTAGGCTAACTCTCAAACCTAAACAAGAGTTTTTTATATAAGGGCCCACTCTCAAACCCAAACCCAAGGTGTTTAAATCTCACACCAAACTATGTACAAAGAAATAAAGAATTAAAGTTATGAATTAACTTTGCAAGAGTTTTGACACATATCAATGGTTATCCTCTTGCATTCAAGTCTATTTGGTGGTGTATTTATAGGCAATAACCACCAAAGAGATGTTACAAAGAAACTATGCCTAAATCTTTAAGTTGCGCTAGACATATCTTGCACTAAATGCTCATCGAGACTGAATTCGAGGTCGCTAATTTCAAACTGTCAACGGCTAGTCCACATGGCATGAAACCATTGGTCTCTTCAAAAACTAGTCGTTGGATCTTTCTAACGAATCTTAAAATTTACAGCCGCTACTTTAAATTCGCGATCACTATATTCCTTTTCAGATGCGATTTTCACTGTGAAAATCATCTATCTAACATGGACATGTTGTTTTTGAAATTCGCGGTCACTAACAAAACTAGTGGTCGCAACTTTTAAATATCAACAACTCTTTTTTCAAAATTCGTGGTCACTTTAAAATTCACGGTCGCTAATTTCAAAGGTAGATTTTCATACTTTGAGTTTTTTGCTTTTAATCACTTATATTCAACTCCCGATGATATTCTATCTTAATATCTGTAAAAATAATACTTCAAATTGATATTAGAACCTTTCAATCTATATTGTCAATATCAAAATAGAGTACTTAGGTTTGAATAACTTAGTCTAAGAATCTCCCCTTTTTTATTTTGACAATCTAGATTGAATATGTAAAGGATAAATAATCAATTATGCATGCTCCTAAGAGAATGATTATAAAGTGATTGAAATCATAAGTATGAAATTGCTCCCCCTTAATCTATACTCCCTCTTAGTTATTCTAATAAGATCATTGGTTTAGCTTATTACAAATGTAGTTCAATTCCCTCTCCCCTTTTTGTATGTTCCCATTTTGTATATTTAGTCAATTATCTCTCCCTCTTTGTCAAGATCAAAAAGAGAGGAATAGGAGGGAATAAGAGAGAGCACAGGGAATATGATAGGGAATGACCACAAACTTGTCAATTGTACAAACTCTAATTAGAATAGCAAACAAAAGTAATTTTGTCACAATTGATTACAATATGACACATAAGAAGATAAATGGATGAAACATCAAATGCATGGAAATTTTATATATAAAAGAAACATAAATGCAAAATAATTCAAACATTTAAAGATGCTTGAACACATAAACTAGGGTTAGAAATTTAAGAATTTTCATATAGGGCCCTAGTATAGAATATATGATTTTTTATGATTTATTTGAACATTTGAAATGTAGAAAACCTCAAATGCAAAAGGAATTGATTCAA
>CATIWR010712070.1:0-19161 GCA_949677035.1 Omphalea diandra | reverse complement strand
AATACCTGTTTTACTATAGTGACAGCAGTGCTACCACTACAGAAGCAGTCCAAATTAGGATGGGATCTCAGCTCTTTGTCCATGGACTTGTAGGACCTTAGGAATGCTTCTCTCCATGCAGAATTCAATTTATCCTCAGTGGAGCCATCCTTTTCAGAATCTCCAACATCTGTTTTCTTTGAATTTCCCTTAAAACAGGTTTGACCTGACCCATTTTGCTTCGACTGATTAGCATGCAAGAGTGAGAGTAATTTAATTGGCAGGGCATCCCTCACCTTGCGAGCAACAAGATGGCCATGTGGACCATGGCCATCAAAGACACCACAAAAAGTCACTTCTTCAGATAAAAAATCCTACAAAAAATCAAAATATGGCTAAGAAATCAACCTCCAAATACTATTAACTACTAATTTCAACAGACTAAAAGAAACTCACTTCCCATACGATCATTGCATCCTGGTTAATGCCCTTGCGACCTTGCTGTGTGAATATACAAGAGGCTCGGCTCTTTCCATTAGTGAAAATCATGTTGGGCTTGGAGGGTAAATGCTGCAGTGTAGCTACATGATCAGAATATGTTCTTTTAGTTTTCTTTTGCCCACAAAACCCAATCCCGAAGCAAGGAGGAGGAACTTTATCTCCATTGCTCCTGCTACTGTGAGTACTCCGACTGCTAGTCGAGACACAGGCCCCCATTTTCTCAACAGCAGAATGAAGACAGCATCTATACTGTAATTAATGGATAAGCTTCTTCCTTTTGGCAGAACAGATCTCAGATGAAATTCCAAATTTTGCTACAATAGTCAACCAAGAAAATAACTATCCAGATACCAAAGATTCCCACTCAGGAAACCAGAGGTCACTTACATTAATTGACAACAAAACTGAACATAAACAAGAAGAGACCAGTTTAATTGGATTTTTTATACATATTCTGTTAGAACACAGAAATGGCTGCAAGGATAGAAAACTTTAAACAAATCAAACAAAACAAATATAAAAATCTTCCATGTGACCTTGGAATAGAATATACTTAAAAAGTGTCCTAATCCTTTGTTCTTCATAAAGAATCACATTGACACATCGATTGGAGAGATATTATTGTGTGTTTTAATCCATAAACTATCAATTAAAAGTTGAGGCCCACAAATAGAGGAAAATCAGCAGCATATAAACCAAGAACAGACCAGACACAAGAAACCTGTCCTGTACACAAACAATTTTGACTTTCCACAGCTCATAAATGTATCATCCATACATAGAAAGCACAAAGAAGCCAATGAGTTCTATAATTAAAGGTTTTTTTTTCCTCAAACAGAAACCACAACAAAACAAGAACACGCTTATACATAGTAGTGTTAGAAGATATAATAAAAACAAAATTATAAAAGGAATATGTGAGGATGATTCTCTAATTATTACCTCTAAACTGAGTTCCACAAAGTGAATCACAGAAGAGAATGTTAAATCAAAGAATAAAGAACAAGAATATATGTATGCCAGCACATTACTTCATATCATCTTATAAAAAGACTTGAAATCTTTGGTTGGTTGCCCAGAAAATTCTGGAAAATAGAGCAAACTGCACATCTGCACGTTCAGGAATTTTACATTCCAAAATTTGCAGAAGCCAAAAAGTAAAAGAAACCCATGTAAAGAATTTTGAAATTAACAGTCCACCATCGCATTAAGGGGGGAAAAGCGGCAAAATACTTTAAAAAACATTTTTAAAAAATTAAACTCTGCAAAGAAGGAGGGGAAGAGAGAGAATTTGACAACTTTAAATTCCCACTAGAGAGAAAAACGAGATCAGATAAAGCAGAAAAGGCCGAAAGAAAAGTATGATTTTGTCAAAACAGAATCAAAGATGACCTAAAAAAGAGTAAACAAGATGTCAAGTAACTATTACGTAATTATCATTAAGAAGAAGAAAAGAAAAACGAAAGTAGAAACTAAAATAAAATGTTGAACAGAAAAATAAGCAAAAACTACATAGAAGAGGAAAGGAAAGAGATTTATAAAATTTTCATTGCTAAAGAGCCAAAATAGATAACAGAAGAAGCCACCAGTCTACCATAGCCATGTGGTATAGTTGTAAACCAGCACAAAGTTTGCATCTTTAGGGGAAAAAAACAGCACATAGGTTACAAAGCAAGTGTAACCAAACAAAGTGTACATAATGAGCTTGTTTGAAGCTGTGCAAGATTCAAGTGCCTCAAACCCCAGAAACCATGCATCAAAGCGTTCAATTAACTCACCTAAACACAAACACTGGAAATCACATTGATAATCAAAAAAAGAGCTGAAAATATGACAAAACTAAAACAAAGAACCGTTCTTGAAGTTAAGAATGAGCATTAAAGCAAAAGGGTACCTTATGTCAGGCGAGATTTGACAGTGTTACGAATCAGAACACCAAAAACCCATAAAGAAAAAGAGAAAGAGGAAGAAGAGGGTGCGATTATAATATAATATAGCAATAGTAGAAACAGAGAGCGGTGTGTGCATTAATTACAAAAGGAGAGAAGACAGCAAGGGAAGAGAGAGATGGCCCGTGGCCGGCAGTTACTCCTTGCCCAAATGATGACAGAGACAAAAGCTCAACGCGCCAACATTAGGCGCGTTGAGGTTGGGTGACGACTGCTGTGGCTAATTGGTCATGATGGTCAGTAGTCTGGTCGTTAGTTGCTTTTGTTTTTTTTTTAGTCAAGAGAATAAGTTGCATTTCTTGTCCAAGACACAGATTATCTGTGGCTTTGTTCATCACACAAGTCTTTCAGCAAAATTATTATAGTCACCACTCATCACAAAACTAACAGTTCTTCTAACACAATTAAATTACAATCTCATAGCCCATCTGGATTAGATGTGTACGTGTTTGGTGGCCGAGTCAAATTCGAGCTTTTACTTGATTATAAAATTTAGAAGTTTAAATTTGCACGAATTTAATTTGGTAAAATATTTAAGTTTAACATGATAATTAAATTTTTTATTATCTTTAATCTAAAATTAATTAAGCTCACATTTAATATTAACTCAATTCAACATAATTATTTACATAAAAAATAAAATTATGAAATTATTGAAAATTTAATTACTCCTGTGATTTTATCAAGCAAGAAATCTTGAAGTTCAAATTTGACTCATTAACCTACTCAAATAAGTCAATTTAATAGACATCAAATTTATTTAAAATATTTTCATTCAATTTTAAATAGTTTGTAAATGGTTTCAGCTTAACATTCTAAATATATCTTGGAAAAATTGTAATTTGGTTTTGCATTGAATATTTAAGTTATAAAAATGAATTTAACTGTCATTCTCTTTTTCTTTTTAATATATGTAACTTAATTTCACACCTGCAATTCATAGCAACCATTAATGTGTAGTTTACTCTTATAATGATTTTTTAGCTTGCCCCCTTATGTTCTTGGGAACTTAGTACTTACTGTTGTCTAGCAAATAGCAATATTATACTTTAAGCCTTTAATTTGTCGTTGTATTTTTGGCTTGGATTCTTAGATAATCTGTTTTGTGTGATCTACATTTATAATGTACAACTGTGTATATTGTAATACTTTACAATATGATTTTGTATTATTACGAGTGAATTGGGATATCCTAATTAACAACCTTCATTTTAAAAATAATAAATAATATTATATATTTTTAATTTAAAAAGTATTGGTATTCAACATAGACAAGTCTTTTTGGAAAGATTTAAAGACAACTCATATTTTAATGTGATTTCGTTCATTAAGAGTCAATTAATTACAGTGAAATTATATGTTTGAATATCAATAGAAATTTAATTAACACATAAAGTAACAAAAAGGACTGAGATTTATATAAAGAACAAAATGAATAATGTTCATGCTCATGTACATTATGAATAATGTTAAGAATGAGAAAATAAAAAAATTAAATTAAATGCCCCAGCATGAAATGGTTACGTTGCATGCATCGCAAGTGGGATCAAAATCCACGATCAGTTACCCTTCTCTCTTTTTTTTTTTTTTTTTTGCTTGTTTATTGTCTAATCTTTAGTTCATTATAAATATTAATAAATAATGAATTTAAAATAAAAACAAATAAAAATGTTTTAGATAGATTTGGACAATATGTACTTCATTGAACCATATCCATGTTGCAACATGAACCTAATCAATACATATCGTTTCATTTAAATATCACATGTGTCATCTTTTTTTAAAAAAAATAAAACTACATATACATTGATATTGAATTGCATATATATTAGTGTTAAACTATTTATACATTAATATTTATAAAATAAATTAATTTTTCATTAGTTTTCAATTGATACTCACCAACAATATAAAAAATTTTAAAAAACTTTATTGATATAAATTGTTCTTGTATGTACATTGGTCAATTAATTTTGAAATGCATTGTTCTTTAATTGTATATACATTAATTTTGAACTATATATATATTGATATTAAATTGTATATACATTAGTCTTTAATTGCATATACATCAAAATTTATAAAATAGATTAAAGAAAAATACATTAATTTTGAATTGGTACTCTAGCAATAATATAACAAATTCTAAAAACTTTTGTTGATATCTATTATTTCTACATGTACATTTTATTCTTTAACTACATGTACATTAGTTTTAATCATATATATTGATATTGAACTATATATATATTGATCCTTAATTGCATGTACTGTATATTGATTATTAACTACATATACATTAAAATCCATAAAATAGATTAATAAAAAGTACATTAGTTTTGAATTGGTATTCTATCAATATTATAACAAATTCTAAAAAAATTTATTGATATACATTATTTTTTTAATGTATTAGTTAATTAGTTTTGAACTACATTACTCTTTTTATTGATTTATTTATAGATTTCAATGTACATATAGTTCAATATCAATATATATGCAGATCAATATCAATGTACACATAATATAATATCAAATGTACATATAATTAATACCTAAGGTACATAATTCATACATATGACATTCAAACAAACGATGCATTGTGATTTTTAGTGCATGAAACAATATATTCATGTCTATGATATAATTTGGGAGATTTGGAGGGAAAAAAAGTGATGGGCCTAGTTGGGCCTTTCTTGACTATAACGGAACCTTGGCTAGTGCAACTTCCAATATGCCACAATCATTCCTGTCCATGCAATGCGCACACAAAAGTCATATGCGCTTTTATAGCTTGCAATCATATTATCTTAGTTAATATTATAACCACTTGGTTTTACTATAGTTTGTAACTTGCATAGCATATGTTGATGCCCAATCTAAAATATAATTAGGAATGCTTTTTAAACTCTGATTTTAGTGGAACAATTAAGTCAATAAACTTTCCCTTAAACTTTTTTTTTTTTAATTTTGGCCAGGAATTGATATCACAAATTAATTTTATATCCAAGTTATTTTTTTAAAAAAGATATATCTGTTTTATGGTCTCTTCTCAAATTTTTAAATTTTTTTAAAAAAGACATATTTGTATCTTTTTTGAAGCATCTAATTAAGAATAGACGTCAGGCTTCAAATTTAACAATATAATTCTCTCACTAATACTTTAAAAAAAAAATAATAAAGCCAATGCATTTGCATGTATGTCATGACGTGTTGACTAGAAAAGAAGTCCACAGGGCAAAATGGAAGCAATAATGTTTCAAGATTTGACTAGTAAAGAAGTTGAGCATTTGTAATTGTAATTGATCAAAATCATGTTCAGCAAAGTTTAATTAGTTGATGAAACTAAATGCAGCTTTTCACCCTTTCTTTTTCCATGGCCACCCCAACTGTTACTGGATCTGTGACTAGCACTTGAATTTCCTGGCCTCCTCTATGCTCATTTTAATTATTTCACAAGTTACCCGTTTCTCCTATGCGATTCAAATATCAAAGCTCGAGCAATAATTTTGTATCAACTCGGTTGGCTCCATGACCACAACCATACATATGTTTATTGATAGCGATGATTTATTTTTCTCTTTTTTTTTTTTTCTTTTCAATAGATAAAATGTTCATTAAAGTCAGAAGACTAACACATCTTTCAGCTAACTCACTTGGGCTTCAACTTCTTCACAAAAATTACAATAGCTAAGTAGCTATATGTAACAATAATGTCGACCAACCCCAAGACGTTTTTGTTTATTAACTATGGGAGATTAAGTTTAATTTCAACTTCAACTTCCATCACATCTCCTGATTTAATCCTTTGGTCACCGTCTTGTTTAATATGCCAAATTTAAATACTATACAATAATATACTATAGTTTGATTAGTACCTATTTACATGCAAATTGCCATTTGTAAAGAAAATTTTTGGAGGTTTTCAAAATGCATTTTGAATTGCCAAGGGACGGATGGTTGTTTTCCACATTGAAGTAAAAGTGGAGTAGTGGACAAACTGTCACGGATGCCCACCAAACTTTTCAATTTTCCTTACTTCTTTTTGGCATTCAATAATATTTTTGTTATGAAAGGTACATTACACCAATCAAATAAAGAAAATTTCTCTCTCTTTTTTTTTTTTTTTTCTTTTTCTTATTCTTTATCCTGTTTCTGGCAGGAATTTATATCTTTTCCACAGACTTATGCCATTGCTCTTTAACTTTATAGTTATTAGATATAATCTAAATTGTAGGCCCTTTTCCATTTTTTTCTTGTTGCTTTTTCCATGCTGATGATGAAACCATGCAATCATAGCTGTTAAGTCATACTCTACTAGCTATAGGAATCATGTATATGTACTTTTTTTTTATATATATATAAAAGGATACATACAAGATTTAAGCAATATAATGAGTTATAGGATTTAACTTAATCCAAGGATCTTTAGAAGACATATGTCAAGTTTTTTTCTAATTATCATAAATTTTTACTAAAAAAGTTGTCATCCATTAAAGATTGAATCTTGAATATCGTAAAGACTTATACTAATTAGACAAATACTTGACTGTCAAATTATACACTTAGGATTGCACATAATTAATTTTAATGGTACAGGATTTATGTTACTTAGAGAATGATTTATATATTGCAATGTTTTTCTTTGTTTTATATCGTAGAAATGGTATATATCACAAAAAATTATATGTAGTGTGGAATAATAGGTAAGTTAGGCTTTATAATGCAGTACTATCTTTGAGATGCCTGCACAAGTATTGAGTGCACATGCGGTCTCATAATCTCTTTGGAGAAGAATAATCCCTGAATGATCATATTTACTTTGATAATGATGTTTAAATGATATTTTGAGTGTTATTATAGATATATTCCTTCTGAGGAGGATAGTTTTCCTGCTCTATATTTTTTTTTATTACTGTTGTCCAAGTCAAAAAAGATAGTGAACATTGGCATTCACTAGTGAATCAGTACAAAATAACATGATTAAAAGGGGATGGTAAAACTTTTAACCTACCTTCTTTACAAAGGAATCCTCACTTCATTTCACGACCCAATCTTTAACCAAAAAAAAAAAAGTGGCACAATGTTTGCTCACACCTGACTACAGAAGCTGAATTGACCAAACCCTAAATTTAGTTTATGGGTCCTTGTTTTTTGGTTGGAAAAGTTCTTCGTGGGCTTATCACGTCCTTTTGGAGGACCTTAAGGCTCTCCTGATCAAATTTTGCTCAAATTTGGATGGAGGGTTTGGAAGCCTCAATATATTGCACGGCATGATAGAAAATAAAAAGAAAAGTGTTAAGCCTCAATATAACGGTTGCCTTTTGTGCCTTCTAAACCTAGTTAAGGTGTTGGATCTCCACTTAAAAACCAGAGAACGTCATAGATTCCAAATTCCCAAACAGGCAAGCCCACATAAAGGATACAAATTTATTGTGTACGCGGATATTTGGACTGAAACAAACTGTGCCATTGGGCTTCACGAGTATTTGGACAAATTATGGAAAAGCTCAATCTTAAAGAATCCTCTCCCCCAACCAACAACTTCAAAACCCATATCATATGAGACAGTATTTAGTATAAAGGCCAAGCAACCCTGAAAAATGACTGACAAAGGATATCATGGACTACGGATTTTGGATCATCTTGCATAGTGATATTAGGGTTTAAAACGCAGCTTTTTTTTTTTTTTTGTATTTCGATATTATCATTTATTTTATCACATGCATCAGATGTAGTTTTTATATTTATCATTTTATTAAACAATTAGATATAGCCTTTGATATTTATTTTTTATTAAATAATATTTCATTGATGTTCATTTAATTTTTAATCTAATATCATATATGTAATTATATTTTATTGTTATTAATGTTCTTCAATTATAGTTTTTAATAAATAAATAATTAAATATTCATCATCTATTTAAATAATATAAAGATGCATGTTCATTATTTAGTATGTAAACATTCATTATTTATAAATACTATGATCATCAATTGAGTCTCCATATTAATAATGTTATCATATTTTATTAATATTCATGTTCATTAGTTAGCAACGAAATATTCATCATATGTTTTAATAATATTCATCATTTTTTTTTTGTTTTATTAGACCATGCATATTAGAAAGCTTCATGTTCATTGATTATTATTGAAATGTTCATTATTTGTATCCACGAGATTCATTATTTTTAATTTTCATGTTCATCATATTTTCATGTAATATAATATATGAGTTAATTTGTCCATTAAAAATATATAAAAATTTTCCATAAAATTTGATGTTCATCACTTAGTACTTAAATGTTCATTATTTTATAAGCACAATGTTCGTTATCTTTAATTTTTATGTTAATTACTCCTTTCGTCCTAAAAAAGTTGTCCACTATTCTTTTTTGAGATGTCGCAAAACACATGTTCACTCTTATTAAATAAAAAATATTTATAATCACTTTTTCTAATTTACCCTTATTAATTATTAAGTTATGTGAAATACATTTATTATATCATTAATATAATTAAGGGCATAGATGAAAAAAATATATGAGTTGGCAAACCATTTAATGTATTTTCTTAAACAATATGAAAATTGAAAGGTGACAACCTTTTTGGGATAGAGAGAATTTTTTTTATATAATATTCTATATAAATTAATTTATTCATTAAAAATATATAATCTTCTTTGATTAAATTTTTTATTCATTAATGAATATATGAATACTCATTATCTACTTTCACAATATTAATCTTCTATAGTTTCATATTCATTAATTATTACATAAATATTCATCATATGTAATATTTATATTGATCATATTTAATATAAAATATATATTCATAATTGAATCAAATAGAATTATAAAATTTTAATTTATATATTAAATTAATTTAGTATAAAATTTTTATAATTTATTTATTTATAAAATTTTAATTTATTTAATTTGTATATAAAAAGAAAACTTTTAAAATTAAAATTAAATCAATTAAATAATAATAAAAAATATGAGTTAAACTAGTTTACTATTTGATTAATTTATTTTAGTTACATTAAAGAGAAAAAGATCAATAAAATAAGAAAATAAAAAAAAGAAAGAGGTGTGACTTTAACAAATTGAAATTTAAGCAAGTCGATTTTAATAACCACAACGCTTTTAACAAGCATGCACATGTAATGGACACTCAAAATGGTTAAGGAGGTGGCAATTCGTGTCATATTATATCGATACACATGTATAACACAAAAATATTTAACCATGATATGATTCATTTAATTAATCATGTTAAAATCTTTAATCATGTCGTGTTAAAAATTACCAACACTAGTTCTGGGTCCATGATATTACAACAAAAAATGACTAGTTTGGATTTGTTAAATTAACAATTGATTGTATGGGTCAATGTGGACCAAAGCATAGTACATTGGGCTTGATTTGAAGCTCTCTTTGTTGATCGAAATTGAATGTTTCTTTAGTTTTTTTTTTTTTAAAAAAAAAAAAAGATTTTACATGGATGAAATTTGACATAATATACAACCTCAGAACTCTCAAATAAACTCTAATACCACTAAAGAAATTGCTAAGTACGAGTTACAAAAATTAGATGTGATGTTGCTCTCTTGTCAATATGTCAGTTACAGGATAGCGAGATGCCACAATTACAATTTTGAGGTTTGTCCAATATGTGATGAACCACGTAAACAAGTCCTAATTTATAATCGACAAGCACGCATGGGTAGAACGAAATAAAATAGCAATCATCTTGGACACGGTGCCTGCCGTTAATCATGGCAGAAAATAATGGAATCCACAGAACAAGGTGCTTACTAATAATAGTACCCTTTGTTTGTCTTAATGCTGACTGCCCATCATATATAAGCAAAGAGTCATTTTGGAGATAATCACGATTGACTTCCTTGCTTTTCTGTTTTTTGGTCATGACCTTGTCAATGTTTATTCTCAGCTGAATTCTCTGGCCAATTCCTTTTAACTCTATGTAAAAGATTTTAACAATTCAATTCTTGACCTGGGTATCAAATTGAGATAAGGTTAGGCCAATGATGTCATGCTCTAGCGATTAACTATCCAACACTAAACCCATTAAGAATCAACAAGTTTCTGGTTTTAATTTCAATATTGAGTTATTTATTAGATTATTTTCGATTGGTTTGTTTTTTATATTTTGTTTGAAAGTTAATGAATTGTAAAGTCCTATAAAAAATAATAGAAAAGACTATTTAACTGAAAATAGTATTCTCTTCTACTTTTAACTTTGGTCATGGAGGTTATAAAACTACCACCATATAAATAGACAAAAGTCTGAACCAAAAACAAACACTCGCTTTCTCAGCGGGCTGGCTATGTGGTAGCCAATAGCAATGGAAACAAAACCAGCATTGGCCCAAGTAAAGGGTTCAACCATGGCCTTTTTCTCATTCTACCTGCAGGTGATTGCTAGATGATTTATTATTACTACTCTTCAATACGCATAGGCATATTGAGTATATTGTAATCATAAATTTTTTATTATAATTTTAATTTAAATTTTGTATTATATAAAAATTAAAATTTTACATATATATTTATATTTATATTTTCACGATTAGCATTGAAATTATAATTTAAGGATCTAAAATTATTGATGATATATTATTATCATTATCACTTCACTCAATGTGGGAGAAGTGCCACAATCTTATGATATCCATGATCACTTTCTTTAAGAAAATAGTTAAATTCCATGATTTTTTACAGTACAAAATAATTTTCATTTATAAATATTTTAAAATAAGAAATTCATCAATCAAATATATACAAATTAAATTTTGTAATTTGTAATAAATCATGTGAATATCAAGTAAAATTCACCCACCTTCTTTCTATGTGCTAAGTGTATCAAAAGGGGATTGATGGTCAAATTTTACCAAATACTGACTATGAAATCTTTTAGTCATCTATAAACATATTTAAGACCAAAAAAAATTTTATCACATGAATGAAAATTTCTTGCAATAAAACTATTTAAATATTTAAAAATGTGACTAGACATTATAGATTTGAAATGTTTTTTTTTGGAAAAAAATCTAACTACAAACATAATAATATCAATCCAATAGCAAGAAATTGTTAGAGAAATTTATCCTAATTATTCAAATTTATGGAGTGTTTCTTAATGGTTTTTGCCTTTGCTTTATAGTTCTAGTACTGTGGATATCCCACTTAGTCGAGCTAATAACAACATACAATCAAATAAACTGATCCAATTATAAGTGTCAAGACAAGATTAGACGAGTTATAAAAAAGATAAAATATAATCTACCAACCGACAGATAGAGAATTATAAAATCAGATTAGTGCAAGATTGGTGGGATTTATAGATATTATTAATAAGTCGAAGACTAGTTAAGAGATTTTATAAGAAGAGGTCCCTTTCCTATTGGTAAAATCTTCGGTAAGCAATCAAAATTTGCCATCTACTTCAGATAATATTTCCTCCTTTATGTTCCATTATTGGTCTGTCTGCATAGGGTACTGCGTTCCTTGACCTCGAATGCGCCAACTTCCACAAGTGAGGGACATATTTCTTATGTTCAAAATGACTTGGTGAGAAAATAGAGGAGAAAAAAAAAATATTACTGACAGTACTAATACTGATTGAGAGTTTAAATTTAATTAATTAGTCTACTATTTAATAATCATGCTTTTTTTTTGCTCAGAAAAAAAAAAATTCATTAAGCAAAAGCTCTAGGAGCTTGAAGTGGCAAAATATTTTCTAAAATGGGTGGGAGGTTAGAGACCCAAAAATGATTATAGACCCATTCATATCTTAAATTTTACCTGTACAATCAGTCATTTTATTAGCTAATTTAAAAACAAAAATGAGATTAAACTTAATAAAATATGTTAATCTTTAATGAATAATGCTTATTACGGACTTTATCTCCCAAGTGATGGTCATATTCTATGAGTATTATTGACTTGGCGGTCTATTAATGGTCATATTAAAAGCAACGCATAGGCACCATAATTTATTGTCTATAGTATTGCTTTAGAGGATAAGATTAAGATAAGAGTCGTAATATGTACCATCGATATTTAGGTTCGGGAAACGAACAACCATCGAACCAAGAGTTCTTAAATCATTAAAGGTTAAATAAAAATAATAATGATTGAACTTTATTGAATTTAAATCCCATTATATTCAAAATATTTTCTACTTTCAAATTTTCATTGAATCAAAATAGCTTAATAAGAATGTTACATATAAAAATAGCTGGACTTTCTCGAATTTCTATTAAATAAAACTCAATTTGTAAAAATTTTGCATTTAAATTTTAGATAATTTCTGATTGATTCATATAAGTGACGTTATGATACTTCCTTTTTTTTAAAAAAAAAAAAAAAAAACATTGAAAGGAGGATGGTACAATTAAAACTTTAGCCATCACACTCCTATGCAAAAATATTAACTTCTTATTTGGCAGGCTATTTTAATAATGTGGTCACAATGAATTAAATAATCAAATTAATTTTTTTGGTATATTTAAAATATCTAGCAAGAATGAAATTATTAAAATTTAAATTATTTTATTTCTTCTATTATGAGATGACAAGTTACCATTATAAATTATCTTTTTCCCTAAAAAAAACTATAAAAACATCTTCAATTATAAGATTCTCTTACACAATTAACACATTAATTGATTAGTAGTTGGGTGATAAACATAAAAATAGGAGGGATGGAGGGCCTGCAATTGGGCATTAGAAAATTCAGATGACAAGTTAGGCCAATATTGAATGCAAAAACTTAATATCAAATCACATTATATATTCTTTTTCACATTTACATGTTAAGCATGATTTGGGTGTCATTATCGCTTCTATGTGGCATATTGAAAATAAATTTGAGTGGATACCCACACATCTACAGGAGGAACTGATGGAACACTTACCATTTGAAAATTGCTCTAAATACCTAACTGCTACTCAAAGCAATTTAATTTCTTTATTGATTCACCATAAAAAAGGATTCCCACTTGCTATTTTGCTTAAAATTAACAAAAATCACAACTTCTTTTTAGTTGTATCACATTTTTATTTGCTTAGACTTTTTAGTTGATGCAACAAACAATCTACTAATCTAAGAGATAGTACAGGTGGTTAAGTTAATTAATTTATTCTTAATGTTTTGGATTTAACCCTCATAGTTAATGTTCAAAAATAAAAATATTTATAAATATATATTAATTCGACATGGAAATATATTTTTAAAATTGCTTAACACAAAATTTAAGTTTAATCAAGGCATAATTAATTCAACAGTATTTTACTATAAATATTAAACTAAAAAATAGTTAATGATCCGATTAGCATTACCTAATATATTCACCTTTATTATATTTTATATGTTTATAAATGGCTAATGCACCGTGTATGATTTGATATCATCTAATATATGCTGCAATTCTGCATATTAGTTAGTATTTTATGTCACAGATTTGATGAGGGGTTGAATTGTACTTAATTTGTCGCCAGCATTTTAGCATTTGATTTGATTTGATTTGATAATTTGATTAAAAAGAAAATTAGCATTGGATAAGACAGACATTTGGATGGAGATTTGTGTCTGCATTTTAAGCCTCTGCAAAAGCACATGGTACAGAAATATGTCACGTTGCCAATTAATTTCTAATAAAAATTTAATAAACCCAACGAATTTGGTAATAATTTAGTTTTAAAAATATTAATCAGAATGGAATAATGTCAATATAACATGATAAAAATTAAAAGTCGAAAATCGAGTTATTACTTGCGATAAATTACTTGGTCTTCTCCTCTTCATTCTCAAGTGTATTCTGTGGTCAAATAAAAGAAAATTTAATCTGCATGAACCCAAGGATAAAGTCAAGTATAATGGGGAACAATGACATTAAGATAGAATTTTTAAAAAATAAATAAATAATCAAAATTCTGTGAATAAAATGAAAAATTCTATATTTAGAAATAGGAGTCAAACAAGTATAGTATGTTTATAATAATAATCAAAATTAAATAAATTTAATATTTTTATTTTATTAAATAATTAAATAATTAGTTGAATGATTAATTATTATTTTATAAAAAATTATTATCTGGTAAATAAAATTAAATTTTTTAAATTTATAATTATGTATGGAGATAGTTATAATAAGAGATTGTCTATTGATTAATAATTTTTAATTTTATATGATATGATTCTAATAAAAAATTTTATTAAATTTGAATGACGTAATTAATCAAATAAATATAATATTAAATATTTCATAATTAAAAATAAAATTAATAAATAATTACAAATTATATGTAAGTGGTTGTAACAAATAATTATTTATTAATTGATACCATCTTTTATTATATAATTTTAAGAAAAAAGTTGTCAAATTTAAACAAAACAATTTTTGATAATTTATTATATTATCACTAATCTTTATATAATAAGAATTTTGAATAATGAATAAAATTAATTTAAATCTTAACTTTCTATTTAAAATTTATACGTTTAAACTTTTCTAATTTTATATTTAAAAGCTGTCTAATTTTATATTTAAAAATTTGTTATACAATTTTATTTTCTGTCTAGAATTTTTTATTTTTTAAAAGTTTTTAATCTTCTATTGATCAGATTTGTTTATATGACAGTAAATTTTTAAATTTTTTAATATAACAATTTTGTACAGTATAATGTAAACTAATAACACATAATTATATTATATATAATTACTTAATAAATAATAAATAATATTATAAAATTATAATTAATAATATATATAATGATGATTACTCATAATTTTAAAAATGATAGGAACAAAAACCTAAGTCACTCTCGTCTCCGTTTGTCATCACAGATGGTTCCAACTCGGCTGTGGCCTTGAAGAGTATATGGTCCATAGGTGGCGTTTGTTGGTCCCCTGCTGCAGCTGGTAGGTGTGAACCATTTAATCAATATGTTATTCAGCATTTTTATTTTTAATTATTTAGGTTTCTATTGGCCACTGATGAAACGTTTATCTTCTCTTGAAATTGAATTGATGGAACATATTTTAATCCCCCTTTTACATCTCTCTCTCTTATCCTTCTTTGACATCAATGTATGGACTAATCAAATGCAGTACACACCTCACTTTCTTTCTTTTCTTTTATATATATATATATATGTTTATGTAATTTTTTTATTATGACAATTACCAAATCTTTTTTTATGAATATATTTTTTTTTTCATGATGTTTTTCTATACTCTTTAAAATTAGAGAGGTTCCATTCTAGATAGTAAATTTTAATATTTTTCAAATATTTATGCTACAAGGCATTGTTCTTTTATTTGGTGTATTCAAGAAATTTATGATAATTAACAACTAAAAAACATAATTAATTGAAGGATATAAACGAAATATTTTTTTTTTTTAAAAAAAAATTCCAAACCATAGTCAGTATGGAGACGGCTTCCAACTCAGACGTCGTCTTTATTAATATCCAAACATGAAAGCTATTCATCAGGCAATGGAATTGCACGTGCATGCATGGGACAAGGGGGTGAAAAAAATTCGAAAACCCTTTCAACTTTTTCAAGATTAAATTTAGCCCAAAACAATAATTATTGTCATCTCTTCAAAAATGGTAATTCCAAAATTTTACTATAATTAAATTTTAAATATTAATTAAGATAATTAGTTCCTTAAAAATATATAATAATGTCACAAAATAATTTTTAATTTGTTAAATTTTTTAAAAATTACAACTAAAAACAAATATCAACAATATATAAAAATGTTTAAGTATAACAATGAATAATAATATTATGCGATGTATAAATATAATTTAATATATATAGTTGATGTATATTATAATATATTCATTTGTTTATTTTGGAGTTTAGTGGCAGACAAATATGAAACGAGGTCCAAAATAAGATTGTGTGGTGGGGCCAAAAACAATTTACATGTGGATGGACCCAATATGTACATTAATATTAATGTTGTTGTAGTGTGGTAGTTTGCTTGTGGGGCTCATATAATATAATTGGACAAGAAAATCTCAATTGCAAAGTTTGAACATGTGATATATGTTTACATTGTTGTGGCTATCTTCTTCTCCTTCGTTCATTATAAACCTTTTTTTTTTTTTTTCTTTTTTATGGCCCTAAAAAATTTATCTCTTTTTCTTTTGTTGTTAATTATTGATACCATGAAAAAAAAAAGTTATATATAATGAATTTTTCCTTTTTTATTTTTATACCCAACAACATTTTTGCCAACTGCCCTAAAATAGCAAAGCAAATTAATGTTATTGGATATATATATATCGTCCTAGATTGGCAAAATTTGGGGAAAAATCTAATCCAAATCAATCTCATCCTATTATTAGCCTTTTGTGCTTGTTTATATATTTTTTTTGTTAAATCATTTGATATCTTTATATCCTTTTGAGTATATAATTAATTTTAATTTGAGCCGGATAACATTATAAGACGGCAAAATTCTTCAAACTAAATTTTAATTAAATTGCGCACTTAAAATTAGAATTCAAAATCTCTAGTTAAACTAGAATAATTTTATACCAACTGATCTATACGCTCATGGAAAAATAAATAATGCAATAAAAACATGTAGGATCCACATACCACATTTCAGTCATGCAATGATTTTATAGTCTAAAGGATAAGAATTCAACTTCAATTTCCCTTTTCAATACAGTTAGATAAATTTTGAGGTAAGAAAATTGTAGCTTTGTTTCAAAGTTATCATAATGAAATTTGATTGTTTGATGATGACTTTGGAGATTTATAAAAAAAAAAATCTTTGATAAAAATTTATTAAATATTATTGGATTGAGGAATAAAATTAAAATCACTGAATATGTGATTTGACTGTTGTAATATGACATAATTCAATTTAATTAAAATTTAAATTAGTATAATTAGTTTAGCTATAAATTTTACTCTTAATCCAAAATCAAATTACGAACAAAAACTAAAGATAATAATAAAACGAAAAATTTTCATCCTTAACGGAAATCTGTTTCAATAGAGATGAAAATTTTTCACTCTCTTCTCTCAAAGAGTGGAGGTAAAAAGTACAAAAATAAATATTATATATATATATATATATTGATCGAAATTTCTTTAAAAAAACTCCATTTTAGGCGTAATTTGTGATATTGTAATTTGAGGTTATAATAAACAAAACGTTTATTTATGAGGTCAGTCAAAGTCCAGGCCCCACACCAAGTACTTTAGATTATTGATCTATTTTTAGGGACCAAAAAAAATAAAATAAAATAAAAAGCGAGTTTCTCTTTGTCTACGATAAATGTGGCGCCACGCCGTGCTTGAAAATCCACGTGCTATTGTCTTGATAATCATCGTTCCTATTTGGATTTTTTAAAATAAAAAACAAATATATATATATATATATATTTAATTTACGAATATCTATTTTTCTTTAAAATTAGTTAGATGCAGTTTAATATTAAAAAAGAAAACGAAAATTTTATTTAAATTTAACTTGACTCAAAATAGTATTTTTTAATCACATGTCATTTCGTCACAAATAAAAATATAGTAGTGTATATTTATAATCTTTCAATATATTAAAATTGATGAATCCTTTAAAAAATAATGTAAATTTATGCTTAAATAACAAAAACAATGTTTTTATTTCATTTTCAAATTTCAAATGATTAATAAGATTTGATTTTTTTTAAAAAAAATTTTAAAAAATGAGTAGAGAGTGTATGAACACATCTAGTATTTAGGCATGCTAAGCTTGTGGGTGCACTATTAATGCCTTTGATGATAAATAGAAATTGATAATCTCATTTTTATGCTTTGCCTTAAATAATATTTGAAAAATATTTTATCGATCAAATAACAATTGAATATATTTTTAAAAATAATAAATTTAGCTATGAAAATTTATTTTTTAAAAAAATGTTCAAAAATGAATCTTTTAATAAAAATAAAATCAAATTTAGAAATTAATTTTCTTTATGGCTAAATTAATGACAATATATTTCAAATAGTGACATACGTTTTTATCATCAAATACGTAGTGACAAACATTTATAATTATGGAAACTCTTTTCAGGGCACATAATAAAGCAAAAGCAAACATTTTCTTTTTGAGGTGCATATATGATTGAAGTATCTTCTTGCCTATTCACAATTGAATTTAAATAAAAAAAAAAATTTGAACAATTTTAAAGTGTATGTTTCATAACAATGCAATGTATCTATATTTAAAAAAAAAAAAGGATATTATTTTTAAAAATAGATGAAAATAAAAAAAAAATGAAAAAGAGGAGTCAGGCCATGGAGAGATGAGACACCCTAAATTGCACGTCGTCGGGGGTATCATCTTTATTATTGGTATAGTTTTCCCCTGTAACGTAACAGTTGCGTTCACGCGGTCTCTGGCCACATGCAACCAGATTTGGATTAAATTATGTCGAGTATTTAGAAATAATACAATAATTAATTTCTAAATAAGTGTAGCTTATGGATTAATGTTTCTATGTATGCAACCTGACTTGGATGGTCTAGTATTTATGGGCTAGCATTATATATATATATATATATATATATATATATATATATATATATATATATATATATATATATATATATATATATCAAAATTGAAAAAAAAAATATAAAAATATAATATCTATATATATTGAATAAAAATTTTTTTATA
>CATIWR010711942.1:0-12654 GCA_949677035.1 Omphalea diandra | reverse complement strand
ATACTATGAGGATAATTGTATGTAAGATATTAGATATAATTGTATTAATTTGTTTGATGTTTAAATTCTTATGAATATGAATTATGTGCTATGAATTAAGATAATTAATTTTTAAAATTAATATTTAATTATGGATGGTAATTTTATGTTTTTTTTTTATCATTTTTATTATTTTTTATATTCTTCCTAAATTTTTTAGATTTTATTATTATTTTTTATAATTTTTTTATATTTTTTCCATTAAATTATAAATTTTGAAATGTGTAGTTTAAAATATAAATGAATGAAATCGTTCAAATCGAAGACCAATCATAAAATTAGTTGATGAGGACTACTCATGAGGCTTCAGCAGCAGGGTCAATAAATGGAGAGCCCGACAAGTGGTACCAAAGCGAGGGCACCACTGGGGAATCCAATGGGAAAGTTGCATGTGCACACAACTGCCGGAGTGGGCATTTGGTTGCCGTTAGCAGTAATTATTCGAAGAGGACAAGTGGTGGGATCGACGAGGACAAGTGGTGGGATCTGCTAGCAAAAGGGTCAATTTCAAGTGGCAGAATCACAAGCCATGATTTTTGGCCTCGAATTCATAATCAATATACATTATATCAGAATTAATTTTAACTAATTTTTTATTATTTATCAAATAATTACATATAAGATAAATATATGTCATTATTTTATATTATATTATTAAAAATTAATATATTTAAAAATTTTAAATAAAAAATTAGAAAAACTAATTATCATATAAAAAATATTTTCTAAATAGAAAATTTAAAAACTTAAACAATAAAAAAAATTAAGCAACAATCTAATATCATAACAAAAAATTTTAAAATAAAAAATTAAAAAAATTAAAAATTCTAAATAACTCTAAACATGAAGTAAAAGTTTTAAATATGAAACTAAGATTTAAAATAAATTTATTAATTGTTCAAATTTTGAGTATATAAAAGTTAATGATAGTATAATAGATTGTCAGAAATCACTTTGTTCAAGTTTTATAAATTTTATCTTAAAACTATGCAGCACAAAATTAAAAGAATGAATTAATAAATAATCTTTTATTATAATTATTTCATATATATATATAATTATAATTATCTATTAATTTTATTTTTATCATAAAATACGTAATATTATTTGTTTGATTTATTATTAAAAATTATTTTATTTAAATTTAATAAAATTTCTCTTAAAATTGTGTGACATAAGATTGAAGGTATGAAATAATATACAATTTTTTTTTATTACAATTACCTCTATATATAATAATAAATTTTCAAAAATTTATTTTGTTATTTTATTTACTTGATAATAACTAATCACTTAATTTTGTGATTAGTTATAAAATAATATCTAATCACTTAATTAATTAATTATTAAATTTTTTAAAAATTTATTATTATAATCATCCTTCACAATACACAAATTCTTTTTGATTTCGAGGTTGAAACAGATTGCCTTCAGCTAGTTAATGTTATTAAGTCAAGCAATAACGGGTGCACCGAATTAACATTCCTATTGCTTCCTGAATATGTAATCTTTAAGATTAGTCATAATTTTAAGCTTAATTAAACCATAAAGTTATTTATATTATTTGGTATAATTATTTTAATCCTTAATATTACTTAATTTTTTTAGTATAATTATTTTAGTCCTCAATATTACTTCTTTTTTTTTTTTAAATCTATAGTTGGTTGATAGTTTAATCAGTGAGATAAATAATAAAAATAATTAAATTACCTAAACACCCTTTACCTCATATGTTGTATTTCTCTAATTTCTTTTTTCTTTTTCTTTTTCTCAAAAAGTTTTTTCACTTTTTTATTTTGTATATGGACCAATCTTTGACTTGAATTGCCATTTTCACTTTCAAATATTAATTAATTTTATAATATTATCATTTTTTAGTTTTTACTTATTCTCACATGATTTATTTTAGAAGTTAGATGAAAAATTTTTTTGAGAAAATTAAGTTAAATAATAATAAAGTTACCTCAAAAAATAATTTTTAAGTCAATTATTTATTATTTTTCTCATTGATTCTTTATTTTCTTTCATATGAGAGGCACTAGTTTTTTTTTTAAGGTGATCAATAATATAAGTTTATGTAACTCATAATCAAATTGAAAAATTAAGATCATTTTTTAGAAATAAAGTAAAAATCAAGACTATTTTAGAAATTATGATTTCATGAATTATGGAATTAATAATCTCACTGAAGATAGATTGTTAAAGACGTGAAAGCTATAAAACTGATTCTATGAATTAACTAAACTTTTGAGATTACTAATTCCAATCTAATATCATAGTATCATGATTTAATTAAATAATTCTATAAACCAAATGGACTGTAAGCATATTAGTTGGAATATCAAAAATTTCTTACTTGCCAAGTAGCCCATATCTAGTGGCTCAAAACTTTTATTCTTCTTCTCTTGTTTAATGAAAGCTATTTATTACTCCTAAAAATTATACTCTATCTATTCTACAAAAATAAACCTATTTCTATTTTCACGTAAATTTAAAATTTTAATTAATATATTTAAAATAATTAATTTTATTTATATTTTTAATATTTCCTTACATTAAATAGAGTAGCTCTTGTTATTTCAACTATAAGTAAATTGTAGTTCATATTTGTTGATAGGAAAATATATTAAATAAAGGCATATTAGGAAGTTAAAAAATTAATGATATTTTTTTAATATATTAAATAACGGCATAATTAGGAAATTAAAAAATTAATGATATTTTTTTGAAAAAAGTAAACTATAATTTATAATAAATAAAAAAGAAAGTAAGTGAATCTGTATAGGTCAAAGAGAGTAATGATTTAAGGGGGCATTTAATTGCTAGATTCTCAAGGAAAGTAGCTCAGGAATGTTGAATTTGGATTTCGATTTGCATAGAAATGTTAAACTATATTTTTGAACATGTGGATTTTACTTTTACTTTTTTATTTATGTGGAAAAGTACTTTTTCATCTCAATATGTGAAAAAGTTATTTTCACATGGCTATTGGCAATTATATAATTGTATATTAATAAATATACTCTTAATTCATATAATATATAGGCATTTATAACCTCAATATATTTTTATTGACTAAACTAATAAAACTTAGACATTTGTTTAACACAATTGTAATCACCATGATAAATTTATAACTATTTAATACTTAAAATAATATTTATTAATTGTATTATTATATTTTACAATATTATTTCATTATTATATCTTATATTTTATATTAATTTTAATTATAAATTATATTCAGTTATATTATTTAATAATATAATATTTATTATGTGGTATACAATTATATTTTATATTGAATTGATACTATGATGAATTTCATTGTATAAGACTTTTTTTTTTTGTAAATTAAGTAAATAAAAATAAGCAATTGCATTAGGGGCATGATAGTTATCTAAATTATTTTTTTAAATTATCCTATGTATAAACTAAATACATTAATTTTAAATTATTTAAAAAAATTTATATCCAACAAAATACAAGAATTTTAAACTTTTGGAATTACTTACCTAGAAATTTATTTTTCCAAGAAAATAATTTTGAATTAAAATATTAAATTCTCTGAACCAAATGCCCCCTAAGCTAAATTAGAAGATGGGTGATTTCAACTGAATTTTGCCAAATATGCTTTTAGTCATTAACATACCATGCTTATATATGTCCATATGCACTTTCCAATAATACTAGTAATTTTAAAATTGATTCTTCCTGCAAAAACAAGTAGCATTAAAGATTATGTTATTTCAGTTAATTCATTTAGATGAAATTGGCTTATTGGTAGAATAAATGGATAACAAATATTAATTTAGCAAATTTAATTATCAACCTTAGTAAAATTAAAAAAGAAATTATATTTTCATTATATAATAAAATTTACAAATAAATTTTTTTTCCAAAGGAAATAATGATCATTGATTTTGTTGTGTGTGAAGTGCTAGGTATCTCTATTTGTTAACTTATTTCAATAATTGGATAATGATATATGTCTCTATTAGAAATCATTTTTATTAAAAAGATTTTACATAATATTTCTTTTTCAATTTATATTTTATATTTGAACATTTAAGACTTTTCAAAATAAAATTATTTTATCTTATCATTTAATAGAGATTATCTTTGATAGAGATATAAATCATTTTTACCTTTGATAGAGATATAAATCATTTTATTTAATAGTTTTTGTTTCGCAAAAGATTTTTTTTGTTACAATCATAAGATAATGGTGTTCAAATGTAGGTTAAAGTATCAAATAAACCTTTGAACTTGTCCCAAAGTGACAATAAAGGACAAATAAAATTTTTTTTATCAAATTTACCCCTGAGCTTGTATTTTTTCGTCATAAAGTCCTTTTTGTTAAAATTTCCTCTCATCTTACAATAATTATGCTCATTCATCAAATTGCACTAGATGTAGGAAGAAATGAGTTAAGTAGGAGTATAATGGTTTGCAAAAATACTATCAAAAGTACTTCTCGTGGGCGAGAAGTCCCCACAGAACTAGGGACAGAAAGAAAATTCTACCCATCATAAAGATGAGATAGAGGATGGAGAATAGTTCTTACCCTACCCACTTGTCGTTTCTAAGTCAATGCCCTCTTTAACCAATATTTTGAACTTTTTATGAAGAAATAATACAAGATCGAGGGTAATTTTGATGAAAAAAATACAAGTTCTAAGGTAAATTTGATAAAAAAGTTCATGTTGTCCTTTATTGTCACTTTAGGACAAGTTCAACGGTTTATTTAGTACTTTAACCTCCAAATTTATGACAAGGAGTGTCGATTAAATAAAAGAGTAAAATTGCACATTTGGTGTCTAAATTTGACAAAATTTGTCAATGTGGTATCTTAACTTTTAAAGTTTCAATTTGGTGTTTGGAATTATTAATTTATATCAATCATGCGTATATAACTAGTTACCCTGAATTATTAGTAACATGTAAAATAACATTTTTAAACATGGAAAATAGTGGGAAAATTATAAATATAGCCTCTAGTAACCTCCATCATCCAACGGTAATAAACAAATTAACTCATCCCTAATAGCAACAAAACAAAATTACTTTGGGAAATTTATGAAATTAGGGTTTCACAAGTTGGTTTAAACACTATTCACAATTTGGGATAGTTTGAGATTTCAATTAATTCATACATGATGGAGAAAGCTAATATTGTTTCCAAAAAAAGGCAACAAATCTCATTGGAGATTCAATTAAAATGAGAAGGTAAGAAAATGTGACTTAAATTTTTACCCAAAATGTGATTTAGGGGAATTTGAAAATGTATTTTTATTGTCATTCCTTTCTTACCGTCATTCTTTGTTTTTATTTTTATTGTGCAATAACCGTGATTGTATTGAAGGTGTATTACGGAAGAGGTTTTATTGGGGATACGATGTAAGAGACTATGGTCTAATGGGGGGGGGGGGGGCGAATTTGATGGAATTGGATGTAAATGTAAGGTTTTTAACATGACATTCACTTGTGACTTATATGAAACTATTAATGGGGAGCAGAGAATTGGAGATGATGCATTTTAGGCCCCAGGTAAAAGTAATGTAGCAATAGGGTTTATAATGCTTTATGAACAATCTTTTGAAGATATATTTGATTTACTAAAAGAAAAGGGGGTTGTGAAAGTGTATACAAAAAATAAATTAACAAAGGACATTACAAAAATTTGTCTATTAGCGATAGAATTTTCCATCGTTAAGGAGGTAGATTCCATCGCTAAGGCAGCTTATGGTGGATTAGCGATGTAATTGAATCTGTCGCTAAACTGTCATCGTCGAGGCATAGCGATGGAAATTTAGTCCCTAGCTAAGGTTAGCGAGGGAATAACAACGAAAAATTTTCATCATTATTCCCTCACTAGACTTATAGACAAAATAGCGACGAAATTTTTCCTCACTAATAGTAACGATATAATTTTAGCAACGAAAATTTCCATCGTTAGTCCCTTATAAAAGTTAGCGAGGGAATAAGGACAAAAAATTTTCGCTCTGATTCCCTTGCTAACCTTAGTTATGGAAATTTTTGTCACTATTCCTTCGCTAATGTGGCAGGTTTTCTAAGGCTTCTCCATCACAATTTCATCGACGCTTGGTAAGTATTTCATCACTAGAATTTTATTTAATATTTTTTTATATTAAAAATTTTGTATTATTAATTTTGTATTTATATTTATATTTGAAATTGTAGTAAAAATTAATATTGAAAGGAACACAATATATATAAAAAAATTCATTTATTAAAAATTAAAATAAATTGTATTATATTTATAATAACATTATACATATAAGAAACATAACATATATGAAAAAAAAACCTAATCATGTCCATCCTGCTCATCTAGCTCCACAAAATAATCGTCCTCTAGATGCGAACGTGGTGTTGGTGGAATCTGAGAATGCATGTTAGCTAACATAGAAGTTAGTGTCTCCTGCATGCTCTGTTGCATAGTGGTGTACCACTGATCAAACTCATGCTAAAACTAAATCTAAAGTTCATCTTGAAGCTCGCCTTAAAGTTCTTCTCATACCTTATCTCAGACCTACATCCTAAGGCGCAACACTAATTATGGATCAGGAGTCATAAGTGATGTGGTTGAGTCAGAGAAGGCGCAAGAAGGGGGACAATTAGAGTTCGTTTTAGAGTCAAGTCCATACACTCTACTCTTCTTGTATCCTTTAACAACATCTATGTACACCTTGTCAACATTGACTGCTTGAGTTGCCATAGAACCCTCTGGTATTTGTGAAGTAGCATCAATAATACGATTTTTCACTGCTATCTAATAAATATGAATAATGATTACGAATGATAATTGAAGCTACTATAACAACGATAACAAAAATAGTGCACTGATTTTTATTTAACTCACATTTGTGTCTAGTGATTTTTGATCAACAGATTGACTGTCGCTCTTCTTTATATATGTTTTCTTGAAAACCTCATAATTTGCGGTTGGACATTTCAATTATTTCTCCTGAAATAAAATTTTATTACTTTAGTCAAAACATTTCATAATTAAATAAAAAAGATAAGTAAATAAACTAACCAAATTCATAATGCTCAAGAAATGATCTAGACTGACTGTATAGCGACACGAACCAATACCAACACCAGCAGGCTCTGTGCATCTATTCCTAGACGCTTGGGCAAAACACGCTTGAAATTCTGGCATATCCCATTTTTGCTTCGACAAATTTCAAATATCTTCATAGACGCATTCTGGCCTATTACCATGTCTCCAGTGGGATAAAGTATTTGAATACTGTTTGGCAAATGCTCCCATGCAATCTTGACCATGGACTCCATAGTGCATCCAAAGAAAAATATTTCTACAATATAAAAAAATATGAGCACATGAATTAAAATTGTATTAAGAAAAATTGAAATTGTATCTTGAACTCCTCCCAGCAAAAATCCATGGTGTTCATTGACATCGTCTTTCAAGTATAGCCTTAAGGATTCAAATGCTCCTTAAAAATCAAGGAAATGCGACTAGAACACCAATTTTCTAGGATTAAACTGGAAAAAAAATGCATAGATACATAATATATAATCCAATAAATTTATATATTAGATACACAATCAAAAAATGCACAAATACATTTATTCTTTCCTCTTCTTCCCTCTGCAGTCTGGCTCCCTCCCCTCTCCCGCCGTTATTGGCCTTTCTCTCCCCCTTCCCCTCACTGGTTCCAGCGTCCTCCCCCCTCTGCTCTCCATCCAGTGTACTCCCCCGCTGCTCTTATTTTTGTTTCTGCTAACACCACCAACGTTGTCACATTGGGCGCCTCCGCTACCACAACCGAACACCACTGCCATTGCCACCAATATATTTTTTCATTTGCTTGTATATATATTTTTTTGTCATTTTGATAGAGAGAAAATGTGAAATATAGAATAAAATTTGTAATTTTGATTGTAATATTTGTGAAAATCTATAATATGTTATTGTATGAATTTTTGTATTTTTTATTGTGAAATCTGTAATAATATTAGTATTTTTTGTTGAAATATGGAAATGTGCAATTTGATTGTAATATTTGTGTATTTTTTGTAATTTTGAAAATGTTAATATTTTTGTATTTTTTGTAATATTCTGAAAGTGTTAAAATTCTTAACATTTTGTAATATTTTTGTATGTTTTGTAATTTTGTAATTTTTTATTTATGAGAAATGTTGAGAATTATATTGAATTTTTTTTTTGATTAATTTTGTTGGTGATTATTGTGAAATTTTGTGAATATTGAGAAATATTGTGAATGTCAATATTGGCAATTTATTTAGTAAATTTTGGTAAATTATATAATTTTTTGTATCAATTTAATAGAAAGTGTAGTGTTAGATGTGTAAAGTTAGTAAGTTTAGTAATTTAATATATATAAAAATTAGTAATTTAAGTGTAAATTTAATAAATTGAATAATTTAATAAGTTTATGAAGTTTATTAATTTATGTGTAATTTAATTAAATTTGAGAAATTGTAACATTTAATGAATAACTTAAGTGCAAAAAAATTAATAGTTAGAAATTTAAGTGTAATTTAATTATACTTAGTAATTTAAATATAATTAAATTAAATTTTAGAACTTGTAGAAATTTTATAAATTGTAGCCATATGCAATGACTAATTTTAATGTAATTTAATAAAAATTTATAAAGTTATGTCTAATGAAATCAAATTTTAGAAATTTTAATAAAATTTTGTAATTTAAGTGTAAGTTATGAAAATTTTAGAAATTTCAATTAAATTTTAGTAAGTTAAATAAATTTGTGAAAGTTTAAAAATTTTTGAAATTTGAATAATTTAATTAAATTTTAGAAATTTAAGTGTAATAAAATGCAATTTAAGTAATTTGAATTAAATGTAGGAATGTAATGTAATTTAATAAAATTTTAATTAAATTTTAAATAATTTAAGTGTTATTTAATTTAATTTGCAAATTATTGAAATTTTTGAATAGAAGTATTGTTATAATTTAGTATTTAAGTTGTAATTTAGTTTAATTTTAAAATTTTAGAAATTATAAATTCATTAAAGTTAATAAGTTAAGTATGCTTTTAATTTGTGAAATTTATGTAGTTTAATTAAATTATAGAAATTGTGTAAATTTATTGATATTTGTCATTTATAATTTTTTGTTTCCATTTTGTACTTAGGCTGAAATATATTTTCGTGAAGTTTACGATTGCTGCGCTCCAAGAGATAGGTATTTAATTTTAAATTTTTTTATTTAATAACTGGTATGTTAAAAAATATATATTTTTGTTAAATAGCTGGTACATTAAAAAATATTTGCATATATGTATATTTGTATATAATAAATTTTAAGTTTTATAAAATTGTATAATAATAATCTAATAATATTAAATAAAATATTCAACAAATGCAAAAAAGATATAAGTTACTTCAAAAACAAAACATAAAATATGAAATATGAAACATAAAATGTGAAAAAATGTTAATAATGAAGAATTATATTGAATTGCAATGAAAAAATTTATAATATAATTAATGACATAAGATATATAAAAAAATCATTCCTGAAATTGTAATGTTTCAAGAAATTTCATAAAATTTAATAATATTTTAAATTGTAACTAACATTCTTTACAAATTAAAAACTAATTATGAATGGTATAAAAATATTAAAAAATTAATTACTTAAATGGTAGTAAAATAAAAAATTTAAAAAATTTTACTAAAAATTTAAAAAATTTTACTTATCCTATGTTTGCCCAAAAAAGAAAAATTTATAAACTATAAAAAAGAAAAAATGTATAAATTATAAAAAAATTCCATAAAAATTTAAATTACATTTATGAATGTCATAAAATACTCAAAATCTTAATTATAGTAAATATTATTAAAATTTAAAAGGTAAGAAAATATTGAAAAATTGAATTATTCTAAATTGACCACTAACAAATGCAAAAAATGTGTAAATTATAAGTAATATTTCTTAACAATTATAAATACCATGAAATAACATAGGAAAATAATATACCCAAAAAATTTCATAAAAGTTAAAAAATTTTAAAATGTTAATAAGATTCAATAAAAATGTCATACAATTTCAAAAATTTCTAAAAAAAAATATCCCTAAAAATTTAATAAAATTTCAAAATTGAGATAAAACAATAATGTTATATTAAAAATAGAATAGACGCAGATGTTTAGAAAAAATTAAGATTATTCGGCAAAATTAAAATTTCAAAACTCTCGTGCAAGAGATTCAACAAGAGTTCCAAGTATAGATGGATGAGCAGAGATAGTCTTTCCAGTAGCAGATGGACGAGCAGAGGCAGCAGATCGATGAGATACGTCGCTTCATTGGCGAGCTAGCTCATGGTACCCAGTTTGTAGTATCTCCTTTTGATCATCCACCCGCCATTGATGATCATGCGGGACACTATTGATAGTCCACAATGATTTATTATTATTTTTTTTGCTTTTTGTGTACTTTATGATTTTTTTTTGTAACTTGTACTTTATACATTTTTTATACATTATACTTTATGATGATTTTTAATTTATACTTCATGATATACTTCAAATATTTTTAATAATAATGTAATTTTGATATTTTTTATTATGATATGTTACTTTAGAATTAAATATAGATTCCAGAAAATAAGTTACAAGTAGCATACATTTAGTAGTAAAAAAAATTAAATTAGTGATGAATTTCATAAATTCATCACTAATATATCCAAACTTAGTGATGAAATGCAATCCATCGCTAATTTGGATGCATCTTTGGACTAGTGATGGACTGCAATGTATTGCTAATTGAGCGAGAGACTTCCATAGCTAGTCCCTCACTAAATTAGCAGCTAGTCCTTCACTAAATTAGCAATGGAATCTGCGATGATAGCTATCTATCGCTAATGACAATTTTGTCGCTAATTTTTTCCATTGTGGACCCACACAATAGCGATCACTTTTTCGCTGCAAATCTATTGCTAAAAGTACCGAGGTAACCACAAAATCCGTTGCTACTTTACTTAGCAAGAAAACTTTAGCGACAAATAGAATCCGTCGTTAATCCATTGTTAATCTTTATTAGCGATTATTTTCACCTTTAGTAGCAGATTTTGTTTGTGGCTAAATGGATTTTATATTGTAGTGTATTGTCGTGAGCCATGACCATGCGTGAGTAACATGAAGTCTGGAGAAGATTGACCGTGTGATGCAAAGTCTGAGGACACAAAATTCAAAGCCCATGACTTTGTGAAAGGAAGGTATGACCGTGTAAGCACACGATCATGGTTGAGATAATCTATGTGAAAATCCTACCAGTTTGAGTTGTGGAGTCTGAGTTGGAGAAACGGCCATGGAAAAATACGATATGACCATAGTATAAGAACCATTGAAGAAACATGACCGTGTGGGTGATGTACAAGTTTGTATTTTATCCCAACAGCTAGAATTTCAGCTTTTTTTTTTTTTTTTTTAAAGGCTAACTTTAAATCTAATGACTGGTTTCTAACCTCTAGCACATATAATATAACTTGAAAGAGGGGTTCTAATTAAGGTAATAAAAGCATTGTCATTTTGCAGACTTTTTTTTTTTTAACAAAACAATTGCACTCGTTCTCCTCTGTTTTCATCTTCTGCATCCAGATATAAAGTGTCGATGTTCCTAGCATTTGTACACTTTTTCGATAAGAATGTCCTTTTCCTAAAAGCATCATATAAACTACAAATTGAGGCCAATACCTAGTGCATAATGTAGTAAACATATAATGGTAATTATGCTTATTAACGTGTAGAAAAGCTTCATAAAGGTAAAAATAAAATAAAATAAAATCTTCTGGCAATAGATGATGATATATATATATATATATATATATATATATATATATATATATAGAGAGAGAGAGAGAGAGAGAGAGAGAGAGAGAAGAATGGGCAATGAAAAAGGAAAACTGAACGGATGTTAAAAGTATGTTTTGTATAAATAAATTTAAGAAATTTATTCATTTGTAAATCTATATTTTGTGTATTTAGTATAAATCAAAATTCATTTGAAATTCTATTTTATTAAATCTTTAAAATTAGTTGTAACTAAATCAAACTATCAAATTTGATAGAATTCATAAGTAAATTCTAAAGTTGTAAAGCTTTTTTTTTTTTTTTTACAAAGATAAAAACTATCTTTAGTTAAATATTTTTTTCACTTTATTTTTTTATTCTTTCTCTCACTTTCCCTCCTCTCTCTTTCTGTTATTTCTACTTTCTCGCTCTCTACTCTCATTTTATTTTTTTTATATTTATAAAATTTTTAAAAATAACATGACAACATTTTTGTAAAAATGAAATATTTTATAAAATTCTATACTTAAACTAAATACAAAATTTATTTTATTTGAAACGAATTCTATTTTTACTTCGAAGTATACCAAATATAAAACTTCATTTATAAATGAATTTCATAAGAAATTCATTTATAATA
Source organism: Omphalea diandra (assembly GCA_949677035.1). Lineage (NCBI taxonomy): Eukaryota > Viridiplantae > Streptophyta > Magnoliopsida > Malpighiales > Euphorbiaceae > Omphalea > Omphalea diandra. Next base: position 143 of record CATIWR010711942.1, on the reverse strand, counting down.
AATTGATTTTGTTGTGATTTATTAGACTATTTTTCTTGTGATTTTTATTTAATTATATTAGATTTTTATTCATAAGGAGAATTGAATTTCTATTTTAAGAGTTATAATAAAAAAAATCTAAAACAAATAATCAGTTTAGAGTA
>CATIWR010711830.1:0-27214 GCA_949677035.1 Omphalea diandra | reverse complement strand
AATAACTTTGTTTTTTATCTTTTTCTTTCTTGTCATTAGATTACTTATTGTTGTTTACACCAGGCTGAGCTTTCTTTTGGTTTGCAAATAAGGCATTCTCAATATTCTTTTCCTCTCTAAATGCATTTCTTTGCTCAACAGCTTGCAGAACATTTGCTAGCTCAATGAGAATGAGTTGTGTTAGGTCTCAAGAGTCTTCAAAGGATGGGATTTTGGCCTCAAATCTCTCTGAAAGAGTCACCATAACCTTTTCAACAATCCTCTTCTCAGGAAGGTCTTCTCCAAGTAATCTAACCTGATTAACAACCTTCATGATTCTGTCAATAAACACTTTAATGGTCTCCAAATCCTTCATTCTCAACAGCTCAAACTCCCTCCTCAAGTTGAAGATTTGCATTTTCTTTGTCTTCTCACTTCTATGGAACTCCTCCTTCAGCTTATCTCATGCTTGCTTTGCTATGTCACATGTCATGATCCTGTTGAAAATCACCTCACTTATAATAATGTGTAAGCAAGAAAGTGCCTTGTATCCCTTGGCAACTTCCTCCGAATGATGCTTAATCTAATTTCGAATTAGATTTTCAAGGAGGGGATTTGGTTCCTTCTCTTTCTCGACAACCTCCAAAAGATTAAATGTTCTCAAGTAGGCCTTCATCTTGACAGCCCAAATATGGTAATTTTCACCATTAAAGGTTCCACAAAATGTTGAGGAAGCCATGACTGAAAATAGGTGTTTTAAGGTTGTTTTGGTGGGGTTAACTCATTGGTTTTCTCTCCTTTTTAGGCTAAAACTCTCTTCTTTACTCACTTTGATTTTTCTTCTTCTTCCATAGGTTTCTAAGATCAATTTAGTTCTAATACCATTTAATGGATATATTTAAAGTTTAAGAGTGTAAAAATGAGGAAAAATGAAGAAGAAAACGTGGAGAAGAGCATACTTGCTTTCTTACTTCATTGATTTATAAATATTGTTTACAAAAGTACATGAGTATGGCTTAAACAACTACTACTAACAACTCCATCAATTTTTCCTTAATTTAAGTAAGATTTTGACTTCCATATCTTTGCCTAAATCAAGTAAAAACCTGTCACCATACTTCATAAAATATTACATTCAAAAGGTTAACAAACCAAAGTGTAAATTATGTAAGAGAAGATTATCAAATGTCAACACTTGCTATCACACAAACACCAAAAATAAAAGCTGCAACTTTAGCTCCAATATAACAATGGCAGCTTCAAGCATTCAATTGGAGTTTCAACCTGCTTTAACATGCAATAATGGTAGCTTATGTAGAATTAAATCTCAAGAAAGAAATTAGAAGAGAGTAGAAAAAGAAGAAGAAGAAAAAGGAAAGAGAAGGAAAAAAGAATTATGTTGGAGAGGGAGAGAGAGAGAAAACAGATTTAGGAAGAAAAAGAATGACTTTTGTATTTTGTTATTCCATGACCATTTCAATACAATAATTCCTTATTTATGCACATGTTCAATAAGTTGATTTACTCCTCATTATAGAGACAGTTCAATAATGGATTCTTATATCATGGACGTTTGTCCATGTATTAATATGAATTAGTGGTCCATCACACGTGAGGAAAAAAAGTTGTGCCTCAAAAAAATGTGAACAAAAAAAACATGCTTCAAAGCCTATTAAATTTTCTATCATAATTATTAATTCTCTTCTTTTACTTTTTTCATCTTGTTTCATCTTTTATTTTTTCCTAATAAATGAGATTTTTATTCCACAAAAATCAATTTGAATACTTATAATTTATTTTATGTTATACATAATATTTGAATATAAAATAAAAATTATAAAAAATAATATAATAATATGAAAAATATAATTGTATTAAAATCTTCAATTAAAAATAAAATAATACAATAATTTATTATTACTTATAATATATTTTATATTTAGTATATAAATTTTATAGTGTTTATCAATTTTAATTTTACAAAAAAAATTGAAAATATTAAATATTTAACTATAAAAAATAAATTTATAGTTTACAAAAAATGAATCTATAGTTTACAAAAAATGAACATATAATTTACTGATAATAAATTTATAATTTCTATCAAATCAACTTATAGTTTACAAAAAAATAAACTTACAATTTACAAAAAAAAAATGAACCAACAGTTTACAAAAAATGAACTTGCAATTTATGGATAATGAATCTACAGTTTATACCAAATGAATCTACATTTTACAAAAAAAAATGAATCTACAATTTACAAAAAATGAACTTACAGTGTATTGATGGTTAATCTACAGTTTATGCCAAAATGAATCTCCAGTTTACAAAAAAATTAAATCTATGGTTGACAAAAAATGAACTTACAGTTTACAACAAATGAAATTTTATATTTAAACTAATTAACCTACACCATGTAACAAATGAACCACAAAAAAATAAAATTCATTTAATAATATTAATAATATTAATATAATATTATATTAAAATAAACTTATATTGATATATAATTTAATATATTAATATAAATTAATTAATATAATAATATAAATTATATATAATAATTATATATAACATATAATTATAATAATATATAATATAAAATAATTATACATTAATATAATTATATATTGTATTAATTTAATTATATATAATATATAAAATTATAATATATAAAAACACACCAACATTTCATTTATAAAAAATGAAAAAAAATAGTTGTGCAGAAAAAAGAAAGAAATGAAAAAGAAAAAAAGAAGGAAAGATAGGCACGCATCTCATTTTTTTTTTTAATTCCCACACAGGGATCCATGACATAATTTGACGGTTAACAATAATCTCTTACTACCTTGGGTTGGGCTTGCTAACATTAGCTGCATTTGGGCCCATTGATTCATTTACAATTGAGTAACCTACACGTCCACTTAGCTAGCCCAAGTTTGTTCCCAATAGTTGCAACTAATGCTCCCTTGTGCATCACATTTTGTTTATTTAATTCGTATATTATGGATTCATGTGCATTTTATATCATAAATCTAAATGTACAAGCATTTAAGAATTAATATATATATAATTAAAAATTAATATAAATACATTTTAATGTACATGCAGTTCAATATTAATAAATATAAATTTAATGTACATATATTTCAGTATTAAAATACATATAATTAAGAAACAATGTACATATAAATTTAGATCGATAAAACAATATGGATCAAGTTCATGATATAATTTGTGGTTGTTTACTTAGTGCCCCTTTTTTGCCAGTTCCATCATCGTTGACTTGAGCCCTATTCACTACATTGCTCTGGCCTTATTTTTGGTGGAGATTCAATTTATGAGCCAAATGATAAGGTTCTGCAATTAATATGAGGGCCATATTTGTTCCTTCCAAGCTTATTATTACTCTTTCAATTCCCCACGAAATTAATTAATCAACATTGTCAAAATCTACCATGACAACAAAATTGCAGTACCTTTACCTGTCAAACACTTGAAAATTGATCTTAGTATATGCGCAGTAGTGGTTAATCATGACAAATTTTGTGAAGAACAATGTCAAAGTCATCGTTAAGTGTAGGAGAAAAACTTGTCAACAGAATCCACATTATCAAATTACCCACATGGATAACACTATTCAAATAAATGATGGTCCAGAAATTTTTGCTTCTGCCCCTTTTTTCCCAATTTGCACTGCCATTGACACCATAACGAACAATAAGTCCCTTACGGGCAGCGATACTTTACTCTCCAAAGAGCGTATTTTTGCTTTGGGATTTCTCAGCCCAGGCAGCTCTAGATACAAATATCCTGGCATCTGGAACCACAAACTACCTGGAAAAACGATGGTGGGGGTCGCAAATAGGGAGAATCCAATTAATGATTTCTCGGGATTCCTCTCAGTAAACCCAGATGGAAACCTAGTCCTCTATGCTAGTGGTGACCAAAAATTTCCTATATGGTCCACAAATGTTTCACTGAAAGGAACAGTTGCTTGTACTTCTCAGTTCTTAGATTCAGGCAATCTAGTGTTGATCCAAAATGAAAGTGAAAGAATTGTGAGCCAAAGCTTTGATTATCCTACAGACACAGTGCTTCCAGGAATGAAAATCGGGATGGACCGGAAAGTTGGTCTGAATTGGTCCTTAACATCATGGAGATCAGCCTATGACCCTGGAATTGGGGAACCCTCCTTCAAGCTAAATCCTGCTTGTTCTCCACAGTTCATTCGGTACAAGGGCTTAACCCCATATTGGCGAAGCAACCCTTGGCCATGGAGCCGTGCTGTACCACCACCAATTCCCGAATACTTATATGTTTTTGTCAGCACTCAAGATGAGGTTTACTATACTTTCGTAGTTGAAGACAAATCTGTTATGTTTAGAAGTGTAGTTGACAACTCTGGATTGATTCAGCGGCTTACTTGGGACCCTACTTTTGGCCAATGGAAGCCATCCTGGTGGGCACCTAAGTATATTTATGGATATTGTGGTGCATACAGCATATGAAACGCTAACAATGTTGATACATTTGAACGCACATGCCTGCCAGGGTACGAACCCAAGTCCTCAATGGCATGGTATCTCAGAGATAGTTCTGCTGGATGCGTGAGGAAGCGACAACAGACAACATCATTGTGTAGAAATGGGGAAGGTTTTGTTAAGGCAGTACGTGTGAAGGTTCTTGATACTTCAATAGCAGCTTTGCTAACAGAAAGTTTGAGTAGTACAGAATGTGAACCACTGTGCTTGAGGAATTGTTCCTGCAAAGCATTTGCAAGTTTGGTTATTGATGATAGGAAAGGTTTTAGCTGCTTGACATGGTATGGGGAATTAATGGATTCCATGGAGAACACATAGGGCCATGATTTGTATGTTCGTGTATATGCAACAGAGTTAGGTACTTTTCTCTTTTATTCTTTTTTTTTTTTGTTTTTTTAGTTACAAACTGAACAAGTTTTCTACACCATGTAATTAACTTCTTCCATCATGCAGCTGATAAAGCAAGAAACAGGAGAGGTTTTCACAAAAGAAGGGGATATTGGTCCTTTCAGTATTAGTTATTGCTCTTGCAATGTTTATCATTATCATATCTTCTTATTTGTGGAAAATGAAGAAAAAAAAGAAAAGGTGAAGTGATGCACTTGCTGTTGCTTGAAGATTATAGGGTCAAGCCAATGAAATATATTTCATTCAATTTTTTTTTTCCTTTTATTGCAAGAACAGTGAAGATGAACTGGTCGAAAGGATTCTTTCCTACATTGGTTGCAAATGAGATTGTTGAAAGTACTCCAAATTTGCCAATTTTTTATCTGCAAACTATATCTGCTGCCACTAACAATTTTAGTCCAGTTACCAAACTTGGACAAGGTGGTTTTGGCTCAGTTTATAAGGTAAAGTACCCTTGGGAATATTTTAAGCATCTCAGATGAGTTAATAAGCAATAAGTTGAGCTTAATTATAAACTGACTACTCTTACATGTAGATTTAAGTTTAGAGAATGATTTTCAGGGTCAGTTGCTTGATGTGAGTTAATAAGCAATAAGTTGAGCTTAATTATAAACTGACTACTCTTACATGTAGATTTAAGTTTAGAGAATGATTTGTTTCAGGGTCAGTTGCTTGATGGCCAAGAGATTGCTTTGAAAAGATTATCCCACAGTTCAGGCCAAGGGGTAGCAGAATTCAAAAATGAAGTTTTCTTGATTGCAAGGGTTCAACACAGGAATCTTGCGAAACTTCTAGGGAGTTGCATTCAGAGAAATGAACAAATGTCAAGTTATGAATACTTGCCTAACAAAAGTTTGGACTACTTTATTTGTGGTAAGATTAATGTCCTTTCTCCTGTTCGCCTTGTATTATTTTTTTCACTTTGTAACTGTTTCAAATCAGACCACATTATCAATGAACCAAAATTTTTATCTAGATTCACAAAGAAGATTGATCTTAGATTGGAGAAAACACTTTGATATTGTTGTTGCCCACCACGACCCAAGATTGAGAATTATCCGTAGGGATCTAAAGCCAAGTAATATATTATTAGATGATGAAATCAATCCAAAAATTTCTGATTTTGGCATGGCTGGAATGTTCAAGGGAAATGATGTTCAAGACAAGACTAGACGAGTTGTTGGAACATAGTAAGTGTCGTAGAGCAATAAATTTAATCTTCTCATTTTTCTGATGCAGCGGTTACATGGCACCTGAGTACTTAAACTTTTGGGAAATTTTCAATAAAATCCGATATCTATAGTCTTGGAGTTATATTGTTAGAGATCATAAGTGGCAAGAAAAGCAACACTTCTTATGAGGATCCTTCCCTGACTTTGACAGGCCATGTAAGGTAGTAGGAATGTATCAAATGGAAAAGCACTCAAATTTCCCTTCTATACTGATCTTTTAAGTTTTTAATGTTGTTGACACAGGTATGGGATTTATTTATGGAAAGAAGGCACAGCCTTGGACATAGTTGACCCTTTGCTAATAGAGTCGTCTCTTTCTCATGAAGTATTTAGATGCATTCACATTGCACTATTATGTTTCCAAGAAGATGCAGCATGCCAACTGTTGTTCTCATGTTAAATGGTGAAACAGCCCTTCCCTATCCAAAACAACCTGCATTTATTTTCAGACAAACTAGCAATGATCCTACTGCATCGACTCCAGGCAGCCAAAATTGTTCTATAAACAAGGTCACAATCGCACAAGTTCAACCTCGCTAGAGAACAAGTATCTATCCAATAAGCCTTTATTTGAGATCAAAAATTCAAATTTCAGTTGGACTCTAGTTCACAACAACAAAAGAAACAAAAAAATCGTCAGGCGGTGCTTGAACCAGCGGTCTCCATTTTTCATGATCTGCAACTAATGTGTTTCTTGGAGGCAAAATTGGTTAGCAATTGAGTGGTTTGGGAACTGCAAAGAAATTTGAGTTTTTATCATTTTATCATATTGTTTTTCCCTTTAACTTTTTTCTTTCCCTTTTTGATAAACTTTTCCTTTTAACTTTTTGGTTCACTTTTTATTGTAATGTTTTGATCAATGTACTTTTATACAATATTTTCAGAATCAGACCAATTTAATAAAATTGAAAATTAATTAGTGATTCGATTTAATTAGAAGTTACAAATCAATTTTTTTAAAAAAAAAAATCGATGAAAATTGGTTAAAATAAGACCATAAATTGATTCACCGTAAAATTATTTCATTTTATGAAAATTTCAAAAAATTTTATAACTGCACTCTTTTACTCAAAATTTAAATGTTGACATTTTTTTTTATTTTATCATATTATAAATTTTTTCTAATTTTAAAATATTTAAAAGTATTTTTATATAGTTTTCTTATTTTTGAAAAATAATATCCTATCAAATAGTACTAATTGAATTAGTCAAATTAACTAAATTGAAAACCGGTCAATCCATTAGTTCAATAAATGGTCTGATATAAAAATATTACTTTCACAATAATTCTTTAATTAGCCTTGAATTCAAACCTTCACTGATTTTGAAATAATTTTAACATTATTAAAGAAAATTCATTGGTATATAAATATTTTTCTAAAAAACATATTAATAGATTTTGATATAATAGTATGCTAGTCGTCTCTAACACTACAAGGTCATGAATGAATTTAATCTTTCCAAAACATGATTAGCTAGAAAAAAAATAAAAAAGAAAATATAACAGACTTTCTTCCTTTTTTATTTTTTTATCCCCTTTTGAAACCATATAAAAACCTATGAAGCAATTTGTTGCATGGTTTGGAAAGATTTTATCATGAGAGGGAATTTGAGTTAAGAGTAGAGATTTTAAGAAAGAATACATCAACTCTTTATAAAATTCACTTATTTGAGATATTAATAAAAAAAAAAATGCATGTTTTATTTAGTATTCTAACATTTATCAAATGACTTTCATCAATTTTATTTTGTTACTCTTTTTGGTTTATTATTTTCGTCATTTTTCTTAAAAAAAAAAAAAAGAAATTAACTGTGAGCCTACAATTCGAGAAATGAGCCTGAGCCCATTTGGTTAAAGAGTTGATATGGCACTAACTCCTGTCGTTTGACAACCACGATTAACGTAAACTCTGTTAGCTTGCAACCCTTCTGTTCTTCTTTCAGGTGGTGAGAAGCCCATCTGACAAACTTTTCGGCCCGTGAAATTTTTTGGGTCAAAGCCCATTAAATTTTAATATGACCACATCGAAGGACTTTAATTGGATGATTTAAATAGAGATGGATGAACAAAAATATCTAAAAACTTATAACTAATGACAAATATATCTCAGCCAAAAATAATTCTCAAAAATATTTATTTTCAACAGAAAATTCTAATTTTACTTTCATTTCTTCATTTTCTTAATCAATTTCAATCAATAAAATCCTAAAATAATTGTACTAAAAAAATAAAAAAATTTTATTACCTTAACTAACTACATTTATCAAATCAAACAATAAATATCTGCTAAATAAAAGAAAATGGATCTGTTAAACTTAATCTCTCAATTGCACATCAATATCATTCTTGTTTTTTCGTCTTAGGATCAATAAAATGGATTCAAATATATCAAAACAACAAAATTGTTTTAAATTTCTTTATCTAAAAATAAATGAACGAAACTGAATCTGTTTTACATAGAAAAAGTTTTTCATTATATGGTTACCTTTTTAAAATAGATTTTAATGTTTGTTTTATTGTTTAAAATAAAAAATCATGAGTTTTGATATATTGTTGATGAAAAAAGTTAAAAATTGGTATATTTGAGCTCAAAATCAATCATAACAAAGTGAAAAATCGAGTTGTTAAAGATTGAACATCATGTTTGCACTGAATTCTTCTTACAATGTAAAATGTTTACAAATAGTTTGTTACTAGTTTATTTTTTATTTATTATTTGTTTACAAATGGTTTTATTATTGGTTTACAAATGATTTATTTTGAGTTTACTTTTGAGACAATGTTTTCATTTAGTTCTTTTTAGATTGCAAAATATTTATAAATGGTTTATTATTAGTTTACATAAGGTTTATTTTTTTAGTTTACTTTTGGTTTATGAAACCATTGATAAAATAAAAGCAAAAGGAGAAAAATAATTAGAACATAAACATTATCTTCAACTTTTAATAAACATGATATTCTTTATAACAACATCAAGAAAAAAATATTTATACTAGTTTATTTTGGTTTATTACTGGTTTACGTATAATTTATTGCTAGTTTATAAATAATTTATTTTGGGTTTACTTTTAATTTATGACACTATTGAAAAAAATAAAAGAAAAATAATTAGAACGTAAGCATTATCTTCAACCTCTAACAAACACGATTTTCTCTCTTTCCATGACTGATTTTTAGCTAAAAAATATTCATTTGTTAATTATTTTTCATTTAAAATGCATAGAAACTCATTATTTTTTATAAACAATAAAAACTCATTACTTTTTATTCTAAACAACAATAATAACAAAAATAACTACAAAATTTTGAAAAACAAAAAAAAAAAAAAGAAATCCATATGCATCTCCATTTTCTTACTATTTTTTAGAGAGGGGAAAAAGAGAAATAAAGTTTTTCTTTGTATTATTCTTTTTCGTTGCTAACGCAATGACAATGATGATGGTGATCGTTGTCGCTCCTACTGTCTTCATTATCATCTTTTTTTTTTTTCATCTTTGTTTTTAAAGAGAGAAAGTGATAAAAAGAAACAAAGAAAATATTATGAAATGAGAATGTAACAGTACAAAAGGCATACAATGGTAAAGTATGTTAACAGTGATTGTAAAAAAGTAAAATCAAGTACACAAAAATGTCTTTTTATAACACATAAACTATAAATATCTTTAGAAAAAAAAAAAAGGGTGCACTATGTTATCATCTCTTAAATATAACACACTAAGATTAAACTTAGTATCTATGCTTAAACCGACACTGGCCATTTTATCACTAGTTCCAATTTGTTAATGGGTATTACCAATAATTGATTCCTCCTACTTTTTAAAAGCTTTAAAATGATAGGGAATGTTTCCCCACATCAACAAATCCCATGCAAGGTTGGTCCTGATCGTCGTGAATTGCTAGTCCCCATTTGGCAGATTCAACCACATCTTCATAATCGTGCACACAACCAGTAACTCTCTCTTACCTCTAACCCACTGAAGCATATACACATGTTTGTATTGGATATTGATCTTTTAAAATTAAAAAAAAAAATCTATTGCCATTTGATATACAATAAAAGGTATTAGGAGTCAACCTCGGGCCTTTGGTCCACACTAGCAGGCATGTCAACAATGATCAATTGATTATCTTAATTTATTAGGGAAATGATGAAGTGTAAAGGGGCCACATATTAGAGTTGAACAGTTAAAGTTTTTCAGACAAAAACCTTACACATAAGCAAACACAACAGTTCTTTAGAATGACCAATTATTTGAGAGACATTGTCCTACAATTCATAAGAAAGGAAAATCCACTACAGACATATGCTAAAGAAGAATACCCCACAATGGTCTGATGCCCAGACAACAACAGTAAAGATTCTAAAAGCAAAGATACAAAATTTGCCACCTCTTCATATTCCTTACACAGGGAAAAGAGTACTGCAAACTGATGCAAGTGATTACTACTAGGATGCAGTACTTCTAGAAGAAAAAGACAAACAAAGAATAATTTGTGTTTATGCTAGTGGGAAATTTAAGGAGTCAGAACTCCACTACCATTCAACTTTCAAAGAAATTTTAGCAATAAAAAATGACATAAAGAAGTTTGAATTCCATTTTATTGGACATCAATTTACGATTCTTATGGACTTTTCCTCCTTTTCTGAAGATGTTTGAATTCAAAGGAAAAAATGTGTCACATCCTCAATTGCTTCATTGGAAAGATTGGTTTTGTAAGTATAACTTTGAAGTTGAACATATAAAAGGAGATAAGAATTTGATCGTAGACTTCTTATCAAAACCCTAAGCAATCTCCTTGATTCACAAAGATCAAACCATCCTTTTATTCTACATGGCTTCCCCAGTATCATCTTCTTTCACACCTCTACCCTATTTGAAATATGTTGAACCATTAGAAGCTAAATTCCCTACCAGTTACACTAAGCTTTCAAAGATAGCTAAACAATAGATTTTTGTTTACCAATCACTATTGTTCATGCTTTTTGGTCAAATTTTCCTTAACATCCTTAAATTCCATCCACAATATCCATTCCTCAAAATCTACAATTTCCTAGATTATTCCACCGCTAATTATGGATCATGGATGTGGCCAGAATAATTCCTTACATTTTTAACTTCTATAATGTCTTAGACTACCCTGAGCAGTCCAGAGAGTTCCAAAGGTATATGTGTGGATAGAATAAGGTAATCCTTAAAGAGATATGACCATCTTTAGTAAAAGATGCTCCTTAGGACTTCGTGTCATCAGGATACCACAACAGTTTTATGGCCGACAAGAGAAAGTGGCTTGAGTCAGTGTCTCCAAAGTGACCTGGCATCAAAAGATTACATATCTGATTTAGATTCCCATGACCCATATGAAGTGTATGATTACTTAATGAAACATGAGGAAATGGACCCTACAGAAAAGAGATTCATTAAACAATGATGATTCAGATTACCACAATTTGAATATGTCCCTATCACATCATAAGTGAAAGCCAACTACACATGGAAAATAAGTATGTGTACTTTACTTGACATGTTTTCTAATTGTAATAAGTTGGAAGTTGCGTTTGTTTTGTTTTTATTCCTCCTATATAAGGAGTCTCAGTTTGTATTAAAAGGCAAAAAACACTTACCCATATACACTACCTAGTATCAATAAACCATGACTTTCTAAAACATTCTAATGTCTAAGGCTTTCAAATACTACTAATCTCTTCTTCAATTCTTTAATCTCACTTTTTGTTGCCAATATTTCCATGTATGAAGTACTAAAAGGACATGAGCATAGTTAAGGATTAGGGGTTGTCCATGTTATTTACTCTAGCCATAATTGTATTTCATGCATGTGTTAAATTGGTATCAGAGCCTAATGTTTGTTTAGTTTTAAGAAGAAGAATTAACTAGTATGTGTTAGCTAAGGACATCTATTTTGAGTATGAGTACACCATTGAAGCTTTAGCCTCCTCTTCTACCCAAACTACTCCATTTGTTCCTTCAACAGTTACTGTTCCTCCTCCCCCAATCTTTAAAAGATCATCTTTCAATAAAATGATTATCTATATGAGCTTAATTATATACTTGATAACTAAAAAATCTAAAACACAAATATTCCTTTCCAAAACCCTTATGATGCCTTTTAAAAACAAAAAGGATCATGGATTAAATCTATCAAAACTCTAATCAAACAATCTCCAAAAGCCATAAAAGAGTGTGCTCAATCTTCTAGCTTTGATCAATTTTTTATTCAAGCTTTACGAGAAGAACAATTTGTTTATTTAGAGATTCCTTAAGAGTTCGTGCATCAATGGATTTTCCAAGGTTATTCTCACATCCATTTTGGTGTTATTAGATTAGCAGTTAGCTACGATGACAGAAAAAGGTTTACCTATCTTTTCAAGGATTGCTTTATTGGATAACAAGTACTTGGAATACTGGTATATGGTCATGGAAATGGTGGAGACCTTTCTTCATGTTGGATCTATCATGTTCACATTTTATCTCAATTTTATTCTTTCGTTGAAGGATCCTCATGTACTTTCAATTATAAAAGTATCAATTCAAATAGTTGGTGCTTTGCTACGACTACTATTGTAATGCTTCATTACTAAATAAACTGTAAGATTCAAAATCATGCATTAAATCTTTTTCTTCCTTATGAGAATGATGTTTTGCTCATAGTTGCAAATATCCAAAATACACCCACTTGTATTCATATTCCTAGATAAATTTTTAAGAAGGAACTTTTTGAGTTACTATTAGAAAAGTGGGTAACTAGTTATGAAAAGATGCATGAAAATCTTTAGCCAGTCCATATACTAAAGTAGTCGATTACAAAAAAAAAAAAACTGATGGAATTATAAAGACAATGTTTAAAAAATCCTCTTCACTTGTATCTTCTACCTCTTTACCCAGTTCATGATGAACCCATATGAACTAAAAGATGACGTGTCTATTGTCCATTATTGAAGTTAATGGGAATCTAGTCTATGCCTTTTAAAAAGATGGACACTATTTCTTTGATACATGTTATTATGATGATTACATGTATGATTGGGAAGATGAAGATAGTAAGGCAAAGTCAAAAAGGAAAAAGAAGGGAAAATGTTCTGAGTCTTTTTTCAAGAAAAGATTTGAATTATGACCCATCTATTAGCCTACTTGGAGAACCTTCAGGCAAATATGATTATTATGCCTAATATGGTCTAAGTCTTGTTACTCCTTTACCTTTAACAGAACCTATACCACTTTCACCACCAAAACCTAGCCCAGAACCAAAAAGACCTTTACCCTATTATGAACAAGCTTTAAAATGGATAAAAAAGGAATCTTTTCCTTTTTCATCTATTGTATCACTGTTAACTCTCTCTCAACCATTGCTACAAATATGCATGTACCAAACACATTTTTGAACCAATTTCAAGGAAGAATTTCCTCCTTTACTAGACTAAACTAATTCAAATATCCAGATAAGGAGCATGACTAACATAAAGAATCCAATCAGTGTAGATTCTAAAAGACAACCTTTGAGCATCACTCCTATTAAAGCAATTTTGAATTGGTAATCCAATAATGCTTAAACATAAAATAAAATTCTAAAAAAAGATAGAAAAAAAAGGTGGATTAAGTTTCTATACAGATGCAACAAGTGGAGTTTAAAGTCGCAAGATTAGTAAAAGGATGTTTATGACATGATGAAGAAACTCCAGTTATAGTTTGAGGAGAAGCATAATGAGATTATGATGATCATCAACTAGAGAACATCATTAAGTGAGGTCAACAGAAAGGCAGTTGAAATCTAAAGATTAAAGGATCAACTAGTAATAATTGAAAAGGACATGAAAAAACAATATCCTCAATCAACCTATACTTATAAAACCCCTTATGACCCATTTAACATACCTTCACCAACCTATACACCATATGTTTTGAAACCTACTACAATATATACATCAACTACAACATAACTTGAACAGTTAGGACTCTCAACTGATCTTTTTCATAAAAAATTATGGTCAGGAAAGTTTCTTATGGAACTTGAACCCAAACATGAATCCAAGCTTGATAAATCAAGAGGTACCTTTATGCAAATAACCACCTCCACAAAATTTGTAGAAAAGCCTTCCTCAAAAACCCAAGAACCACTAAAAGGCTTAATGATGAATCTTATAATGTCCTACCTAAACAAAGTTATAGCCTCTATACCGTCCTTTTTAATGGTTGATTCTCACACTCAGGAAAAAATCTTTGAATCCTTAGCTTCTGAGTTTTCAGAAGAAACTGAGTTTGAATCATTGTCATTATAAGAAGAAGAAGAACTACCAATAACTCAATTCATGGTTGATCCCCCTCTTCCGTAATCAATAAATAACCCTTCATATATAGTGAATCCTCAACTTAAGGATATAGATACCAACACTAGTACAACTACTACTGAAAGAACTTAGAACCCTCCAATTGGAGGACTATAGTTCACTCTTGTTGATGTATCTCTTATAGAATATAGAGACAGATTCCAAGAATTTAGAGCTTGGATAAATACTTAGATGAAAAAGCCAAATATAACTTTCTGAAAAGTCTTAAAGGAGTTTGTGACTAGGCTAATGGGAAATTGGTAAGTGGTTGTATATGAGTATGCTAAGCTTTAATTACTTTGGAGACCTGAAGCCTTAAAATTTTTAGGAAGTTTCTATTATGAGTTTGTTAGAAAGGTTCAAGATTACACATAAATCACTCATAAGGAGCATTTTAACATGAGGTGTTACTTACTTCTAGAAAAAGATCTAGATCTCTACTATCAAAAAATATCTAAAAAGTTTTATTAGCTGAATGGTTGTGTAAATCCAGATTTAAAGCAGCCTTTTATCACCTCTCTCCTTGATTTATTGGCTTTATCTATGCAATAACTCATTCAATAAAAAGATAAAATATTGAATGTTTTATCATTTGGAGAAATGTACTAAATGATGATACAAGGATTAGAACGATTGTGTGATCAAAGGAAGGTGATTAATTTTATGTTGAACAAACAAAAAGACCCTTCATTAAAGACGTTATGTAAAAGGCTAGATCTTCTTATCAAGTGTGATAAAGATTCTTTAGGAAGAAACAATTTAGGAAAAAAGAAATTCAGATATGTGTTATTTGTGTGGCAAAAAGGGGCATCTTGTAAAGAATTGTCCTAATAAGCCTAAATAGGGAACTAAGATGATGCAATAAATCTAGATATCTACAAATGTATATATATAAAAAGTAGATATTGAGTCTCTATTCTCAGTAGATGAAGAAGCCTCATCAAATATTGTATTTGTTATTGAAGATTATTCATTACCAAAGGAAGAATCAAATCAAGATTTCACTAGGCATTTTCATTTTAGTTAATTCAATTATGGCTATACCTATTTGCAATGCCATGATTCCTATCTCTAGTTGTCCTATAGAGATTTTTTTATCAAATGGAGATTGAGGAAAGTCATTCAATTCCTTTAGCATTTGTTCATATTTTGTCAGAAAAGTTCTTGAAACCCATTAAAATTGTGGCCTTTATGGAAACGAGAGCCTATTTGTCAATGCTCAATCCAAAAATTCTTCCTTCAAGATATTATAAGCCTCATAAGAAATATTTCAAAGATGCTAATGGAGAAGTTTTTCACATAAGCCTTATCACAACAAAGTTCATTACTATTTAGTTCTTTTCAACTTGCTAGATCTATACAAGGAAACTCTCAAAGTTGAGACTATTGTGGGATTTGATACAGGGAGATTGTTGGATGACTCTTCCAAACAAGGCTTTAATTAGTGGATTTGATCTCTATTGGAAACTTTCAAAGCTACGAGTTCTTCCAAAAGGGCTTAAATTCAAAATTACTTCGAGCCCTATACCACATTAAATTCAGTGTTCATGGCCCAAACACTCCCAATCCAAATATCTGTATCCTTTTTCATAGATCCAACAAGACCTCCAAGCCCATTGCTATGCAAACAACCAAACCAAATTCCTAGCCAAACATCCTAACCCCTTTTCGACCAATCCAAAATTTTTCATAACCTTACCCTTTAAAATGAATAAAGATATTAACGCTACCAAAGCAACTCATCCAGTCTATCTCAGATGACTTAACCTTGGCCTATTCGGAGTATTCTTAATTACTAGCCCAACAAATTATTGAGTCAACCAAATTAACTAGGCATGCTAGGCTTTCTATGTTAACAAAAAATTAGAACATATTCATGGAAAGAAAATGCTTGTGATTGACTTTCAACCTTTAAATCATTTTTTAAAGGATGATAAATTCTCTTTTCCCAAAGTTTCTTCATTATTTGTTCATTTGTCACAAATAAAATATTTTTCAAAATTTGATCTCAAAGCAGAATTTTGACAACTTGGTATCAAACTAAAATACCATCACAAAACAACCTTTTGCATTCATAACTGACATTACCAATAGATAATCATGCCTTTTGATTTCAAAGTAGCACTCCCACTATTTCAAAAAGCAATGATAAAGATATACGAGCCAATCCTCAACAATGGTCTGGTCTATATTGATGATATCTTGATTTTTTCAACAGAAAAAGATTTTCACCAATAAATCTTATCTCAATTTGTGGAGCTAATAAAGAAATTAAGAGTTATATTGTTTTTCAGTAAAATGCACGATCATGTGGTCTTTTAAGATTTTTCCAATTTTTATTACTCCGAAACATTATAATATTGGTAGGATAATTATACAAACTGTTCACCGTCGTCTCATACTTCATTTTTTCTTTTTTATAATTAGATCATGGATCTCACTCTTCTTTTTTTTTAAAAAAATTTTTATTTGTATATGAATGAACCTACTCGTTGACAATATGCTCTTACTAATATTATCATATCCCATCAGTCCGGTTTCAATTGAATTAGAAATATGACATGCACCACCTAATCTACCTGCTCAAAAATAAAATACTGTAGCTGTATTATTTTTTTGTCAAGATACTGTAGCTTTATTTGAAGAGTCGGCTTTGCAAAGAATTCAATAAAATTAAATTTCATCTTGATAATTTTTTTATTGGCAAAATCTATATCTAAGACTTATATGGATGTGAGTTAGTAGAGGGAGTTAAACGGAGGTATTAATTTTCTTTGTGGGTTTTTTATTATTGATTTAAATGTGAGTAAATGGATTAAAAATGTATATTTTATTTACTTTTAAATACTTATTTTTTCATAATCCTTAAATTAGAGTTAAAAGGTGGAATAAAAATATTTTTTAAGTCGTTATGTAACCTCATTAAACTTTTAAATAAAGTGAAGTTAACCAACCTCATTTACATTCCATTCTTCATCTCTCTATAACTTTTTCTCATTTTCTCAAAGAAAATTTTATGCAATGCCTAAAAGAATTAAATTTTTTTTATTTTAAAACATTAAACTGATGAAAAAGGTTAAATTAAGTCAAAAGAAATTAAATTTTGAGAGAATTTATTCTGTTAAAAGATTCAAATAAAATTGTTTTAATATTCTTATAACTTAAATTGACACTATGCTTGTTTAAATTATAAAGATATTTTAAAAAATAAAATAATATTAATTAATTATAAAATTATTCTAAATAATAGAATTCAATAATTGAAAATTTATTCTAAATAAAAGAATTCTATTGTTAAAATAAAAGAATTTTATTAATAATTTTTTTTTCTTTTCTAATATAATTTATTTCAAACGGTGCCTGTCAAAGTTTGGAAAGAGGTAAGCTTTGGCGTGCTGGATTAAAGTATTACCAAATTCTCTGCATTCCTTTTTTATTGTTGCTGTTGGATTGGAGTATATCTTATCTAACATTTCATCGCAATTGGCTGCCATGAAAAGTTACTTTTATCATTAAAAAAAAGCTTGGATGTCTAAACAAGGAAATTCCTTCCTTGTTCCTTGTAGAAAAGTCTACCTCGCCTGCTTTTCTTCTTGACTTCCACAATGTCTATCAACACACAAGTAATTTCAATACCTTAAAACTCAACTTTATACTAGTCTGAAAATTATTGCTTATAGTGCTGTTTGCCATGCTTCCTCCAAGTTATTGTTTTTAATCTGAGAACAGTCACTTCAGACATAGCAAACATTTTTATCCAATCCCAAGCTTTTGTTGTTATATTACTCTTTAGGATTCAACAATGCATAACCAGTCTATAAACATCTATAATGCTTCTTAATCTCTTCCTTCTAGTCGTTTTCTTTCCATCTTGTCATTCTTCAATCGACGCCATAACCACCAATCAGTCTATCTCAGATGGCTCTACTTTAGTCTCCCAAAATGGAACTTTTGAGTTAGGATTTTTCAGCCCTGGAAAGTCCAAGCATAAATACGTCGGCATATGGTATCATAACTTACCGGGACGAACAGTGGTGTGGGTGGCAAATAGAAACAATCCAATTAATGATTCTTCAGGAGTACTCACCATAACCCCAGATGGAAACCTTGTTGTCCATTCTAGCTATGACCGAAGATTTCCTATTTGGTCGACCAATGTTGCAATGGAAGAGACGGAAGGTTGTGTAGCTCAGCTCTTGGATTCAGGAAGCCTCATTTTGGTTCAAAATGAAAGTAAACGAATTATTTGGCAAAGCTTTGATCATCCTACAGATACCATGCTTCCAGGCCTGAAAATGGGTTTGGATAGGAAAAGTGGCCTATACCGGTTCTTAAAATCTTGGAGATCAGCAGATGATCCAGGAACTGGAGACTGGACATACAAGCTCAACCCTAATGGCTGTCCGCAGTTCTTTTTGTACAAAGGTTTAATTCGGATTTGGAGAAGCAGTCCATGGCCTTGGGATCCAGCACCAATGCCTGGTTATTTGCCTACTTCTGCTAACATCGAAGATGAGATATACTACACCTTCATTTTGGATGACCAACGCCTTCTCTCAAGAATTGTGCTCAAGAACTCTGGAGTAATTCAGAGGCTGACATGGGACAATAGTTCGAGTAGATGGAGAGTCTCCAGGTCAGAACCAACGTACGTCTATGGACATTGTGGTGCAAATAGTGTACTGAACTCTAACAACCTTGATAGTCTTGAGTGCATGTGCCTGCCAGGATACGAGCCTAAGCACTTAAAGAATTGGTATCTAAGAGATGGTTCTGCTGGATGCGTTAGGAAGCGGCAGCAAACAATATCAATGTGCAAGAATGGAGAAGGGTTTGTTAGGGTAGAGCGTGTGAAGATTCCTGATACTTCAATAGCAGTTTTGATGAACTTGAAATTGAGTAGCACAGAGTGTGAACAACTGTGCTTGAGCAATTGTTCCTGCAAAGCATTTGCAAGCTTCGATATTGAGAGGAAAGGATTGGGCTGCTTGACATGGCACGGGGAGTTGATGGACACGGTGGAGTATACAGAGGGCCACGATCTGTATGTTCGTGTGGATGCGATTGAGTTCGGTATTGTTCTTCTTTTTGCCTTGCCATTACTGTTACAATTAAAATGCTTGTGATTAATCAGGAACTTAGTTTGTCGCTGGAGCTCCTTATGCTTCATTCTGAATTCTGATTTGATAGCTACAATTTCCCCTGTTTTTGGTGTGTCAGTTGTGCCTTTTTCATAATAGATTGGCATGCTAGTGAAGTGGTGAGACAACTCATCATATGACGTACTTAACTTCTAATCTAGTTCCGCACCAAATGAACAGAGTATCAAGAAAGAATATTTTTGCAGGAAAGAACTATTTTAATGCAGATGTGTGGTGAGTTAAATGCTGCAACAAGTTAAACTACTTTCTTTGTTTGGTGAAATCCTTTAATTTAACAACTTTAGGTTAAATTGGCTAATTAATATGTTTTGAAGACTTTATCAGTAATTTTTTTATATTACTGGCATTTGTTTCTGTTATAATTTCTACCATAATGCAGCTGAGAATGCTAGGAAAAGTGGAGGTTTTCTGAGAAAGAAAGGGATGGTGATCATTCCGGTATTGTCTGTTGCCCTCAATATGTTTCTCATTGTCATATTTGCCTATTTGCGGCGGAACAAGAAGAGGAAAAGAAAAGGTAAAGAAATAAGCTTAAGTAGCCAGAGTTTCTTTGGGTATTATGCCCAGCAAATGTACAAGGATCTCGCCATTAAAGCCTCTATGTTTCTTTGCTCAACCGATTGGCTGCTGAATTAATAGTACTTTCCAATAATGATAAATAGCAGAGGTATAAAGTTACAGAAAATTGCATCTAACTTGTTACTAATTACTTTCTGTTTTCATGTTCAAGGACAGTGAAGAAGAAATGGACCGAAAGATTATTGTCTACAGTGATGGTTACAGAACTTCCAGAAAACTGGCAATCTCCAGATATGCCATCTTTTGATCTGTACACTATATCTGCAGCCACTAGCAATTTTGGTGAAGCTAACAAACTTGGACAAGGTGGTTTTGGATCCGTGTATAAGGTAAAGTACCACAGAAGTATATCAATCTCAGATATATTAGTTAGAAGTAAGTTGAGATTGAAGGTTTCAGACCGATCACTTTTAAGTGTAGATAAAAGTTGATATAATGATTTCAGGGTCTGCTACCTAATGGGCGTGAGATCGCTGTAAAGAGATTATCCCAGGGTTCAGGACAAGGGATGGAAGAATTCAAAAATGAAGTTATGCTGCTTGCGAGGCTTCAACACCGGAATCTTGTGAAACTTCTAGGATGCTGCACTCAAGGAGAAGAACAAATGTTAATTTATGAGTACTTGCCCAATAAAAGCTTAGACTACTTCATCTTTGGTAAAGATATAAAGTCTGTCGTTCGTTCTGTCCAAATGCCTTGCTATTGCTGTGTTGAATACAATACCGTGCATGCTGTCAATGACACACAATGTTTGCTAAATTTGTTGTAGATGAAACAAGAAGATCAATCTTGGATTGGATAAAACGCTTTGAGATTATTATTGGAATTGCTCGTGGCATCTTGTATCTGCACAACGACTCAAGATTGAGAATTATCCATAGGGATTTAAAAACCAGTAACATATTATTGGACGCTGATATGAATCCAAAAATTTCTGATTTTGGCATGGCCAGAATATTTGACAGTAATGAAGTTCAAGTTCACACTAAACGAGTTGTTGGAACATAGTAAGTGTTGCTTGCTTACACTTAAAGGGGTACACTACTATTTACTAAAGATAATCTTTTGATTGTTCCTATACAGCGGTTACATGGCACCAGAATATGTGGTGTTTGGAAAATTTTCAATAAAATCAGATGTCTTTAGTTTTGGGGTAATAATGATGGAGATAATATGTGGCAAGAAGATCAACACTTACTTTCCAGAGGATCCTTCACTGAGTTTGATAGGGCATGTAAGTCATAGAAATGGATCAAACAACAAAAAAATTCAAATTTATCATTCATGCCAATAAACCAAATTTTTTTTTTTTTTAATTTACTGTTTCTTATGCTACGAAAATGACAGGTGTGGAATTTATGGAGAGAAGACAGAGCCTTGAACATAGTCGATTCATCATTAACCGAGTCATATCTTCCTCCGCAAGTGGTCAGATGCATTCAGATTGGGCTATTGTGCGTTCAAGAAGATGCAGCAGATAGACCCACCATTTCAACAGTTGTTCTTATGCTAAATGGTCAAACATCCCTTCCAAGTCCAAACCAACCTGCATTTACTTTTGGGAGAAATTCCAATGATCCCAATCTATCAAAAACAGTAATAAATTGTTCTTTAAATGATGTGACAATCACAGAGGTTGGAGGCCGCTAGTGAGACTCTCAAGTCTCGGCTAAAAGGAATTTTGAAATCATGTGATGTTTACCAATGAGTCTTTGGATCATTGATATTAAAGTCCTCAAATCATATGATGGTTTGAACTTTATCTAATGATACTTCGTGTCCTGATATTAAATATTGGATTTTGTCTCACCTTCTGTCTTTGCCCCAAGATAAAATTTTCCCTTATTGCAGTCTTAGCGTTAAAATGGAAAGAAGATTGAAAACGTGAAAGTCTGGTTTTGACCAATTAACTGAGAAATAAATATGTAGAAAATGTTTCTGAATTTCCAATTTCCAGTCGTGGATGATCCAGGATTAGCGGGGGATGCACATATTATTATCTCTAACCTAATCCTAGTTGGACTAGGAATCGACTTTTCTTTCTTGTTTTCCTGAGCAATAGCATATATTTTTTTATTGATAATCCTATCTCCTTTAGGATTCTCGTGTTGTCACAAGTAAATTCCTATTAAGCCTGGGACTTTATTAAGGGAGCAGGTTTCTTCTATAAAAATATGGCTAACCTGTCTTTCGCCTATTAACTGATGCAGTCACTTCTTCTGCCTTGTGTTTGAATTTTGTTCCGTCTTTTCTTTGATTCCCTTTTCTTCTCTCCGTGTTTGAATACTGCAGTGGAAATGGAGGTGTAAACGAGTCAAACCGAGTCGAACATTAATTTGCTCAAACTAGGTTTATTTATAAACGAGCCGAACTCGAGTTGAATATTTAAAAATCATTTAATGAATAAGTTAAACTCGAGTCGAGTATCATGTCTAAACAAACTTAACCTAGCTGAAATTTTTTTATTAGAATAAAATTATAAATAATTTTATTTAAAAATAAGATTTCTATTTTAAAATTTTAATATATTTATTAATATTTACATAAAAAATTATAAAAAATTAGATTTTATATTGTAAATGTAAATTACAATATGAAATATATATTATTTCCTATAAATTTTTAAAAAGTATTTTATACCTATTATAAATAAAAATATATAATTATATTTTTTATCGAGTTGGTTCACGAGCTTACGAGTCGAGTACTAATAAGTTTGAGATTGACTCGTTAAATTAACAAGTCAAGCTCAAGCTTGATTTTAAAACTCATTTAATAAACGAGTCGAGTTTGAATCGATTTTTATCGAGACAAGTTTCGAGTAGCTTGTGAGAGGCTTGGTTAATTTACACTCCTAAGTGGAAGGCTCTTCGCACTTGCCAATCTCAAAAGCATATTTGTCTTGTCCTTCAGCAGAGTCTCTTCTAGTTAAAAGTGTTGAAGGCAAGAGGACCAACTGCTGGTGTTGTTACTACTACTACATTGAAGCTAAAATGGAGTTGCTACTGTTGATGAAGTTGGTGATGGTGCTATAATCCTGGGTGACAGCAAGTGTAATCATGACGAGATATACTTTTCTTTCTCTTGTCATGATACCCCTGTTTTCATGAGAGAGATGGTGGATGTATCAGGCAATCTCGTATGGCTTTCATGGCATGAAAGTGAAGGTCAATGGCAGGAGTATTGGAGTGCATCCAAGTATCATTGCGATGCTTACGGACGCTGTGGTGCCAATAGTAAGTGTGATCTTAATCATGTTAACACGATTGAATGTTCTTGTTTACGTGGATATGTTCTTGTTTACGTGGATATAATCATACAATTCCGATGAAGTCTTGGAATGCATTCACATTGCTCTCTTGTGTGTGCAAGAAGATGCAGTGGACAGACCGAATATATCTGCAGTTGTTCTCATGTTGGATAGCGAAATGGCTCTTCCTCCTCCAAAGCAACCTCCTTTCATTTTCAGAAATTCTTCCAACGCTTCACTACTGTGGGAAGAAGCACCATATTCTGTTAATCATGTGACAATCACTGCAACGGTTGCTTGTTAAGGAAGCACCCTTTACGTAGAATCTAATTGTTGGGATTTGTAAGAAAATTCGTGTGACCTTACGTTAAACTAGAAATAATATAACTTTTATTATCGAGCCAGGGTTTCAATTTAATGGAGTAAGATTTAAGTCAGTCACCATTTGTGTTTGCCTAAAATTACGTCCTATAGTACTTTTTTAAGTCCATTTTGTTAATTGTTTGCTCAAATGATATATTTTTTTTAATTACAACTCAATCCTTATGCTAGTTTAATAATGAGTATTTCTATTAAATCTAATTACCATTTCAATCAAAATACGTTAAAAGATTAAAAAAAATCATAAAAGATCAATTAAAATAATAATTTTTAAATAAAAAAAAGTTTCGTTTTTGCATATTAATTTATTTTAATTTTGTACTAAATATAATCTGAAAAAGATTTATTAGTTTTAATTTTATTAAATTTGGGGCATTTATTACTAAAATCTTCTTTTATATATTTTATGTTTTGATACAAAAAGCACTTGTATTGATGAGATTTGAATCAGACATTCACCCCTTACAACTATTATCACCTTCTTAAATTAGACCTTTTTACCAAACAATAATGTAATCCTAAGTTTTTATTATTTTTTTTATCAGAAAGTAATTGAATTGCATTAAGAAATAAAAGTACAAGAGAAATCATAGCTTAAAATATGTTAAGCTCAGCCAAAACATAAAACATCCAACAAATCAGTAAACCCCATCTCTCCAAACTATCAATTCCAGCCCCTACAGCCAAAGAACAAAAGAAAACTCTAGAACACTGTTTGCTGCTCCTAGACCTAATTCACCTGTAGAGTAAATTGGTTATGGACGATCATCTAATTATAGGCCCTGAGATGCATCTTCAAGCAAGCAGATTATGACCAAAGACTTGCAAGATGACTCGTAAAGAGAGAGAGGAGGGGGTTAGGCGTCCCTGAAGAACAAGCCACAAAGGCTGAAATCTCCTCTGGAGGACAAAAAACTACAAGCTTGGAGCTCCAATCAGTTATAATATTATAGATCCAGGTCCCAATCTTAGTTAATCTTCTTGTACAATTGACCTTTTTCTCCATAGATCTGGCAGTCAGTACAGAAAAGGCTAAAATACCATGTATACATACTCCGTTCAGCCAAAACAACTAGATTAGCCAACAGGAAGAATAATTAGAAGCAAAAGGAGAGATATATCCACCTAGAAGAGGATACTAAAGACTCAGATAAAACTCATCAAAATATAAAGGAAAAGAAAATACATAATGTAGACAAAAAATAAAACATGTCACCGGCCTTTAAAACTTTACATTCATGTAATATTAAGTTGGAAACATGAATTACGTTTCACGGAAATTATTTTTTAGTAAAACATTTTTTGCAATTTTTCTCAATTTAGTGCATTTAAAAAAATTGATCAATAAAAAATATTTTTCTAGTCAAAGAAAAAATTAAGTCATTTTTCAAACGGAAAATCATTTTCTGAACTTTAATAAACTCATCCAAATGAAAAATAAATAATATAAATACATATATTTTCTATCATTTGTCATCCTTAACGACCAACACTGTAATTGATTATTGGCAACCAACATGGTCGCCATTGATAGGTAGAACTCACAAAAAATTTTATTTTTAATATATTTTTCTTATATTACTAATAAATAGTACACATATAAATCATGTATAGTCTAAATTTTATTAATAATCTTATAAATCAAAAGAAAATTAATATTTTTTTTGTAGTATGCTCCAAACACCAGAAGGTATATTTGTCATAAAATTTTGCTCAGATAAGTTATTTCTACATAGCCATAATGTCAATCCATCAAACATCTCGCGTGCATACGTCAAACACCCTGCAAGATGACAAATTCAATGGAGATATCAGCATTATGAATCGCCTTTATGTCAATTTATCAAACATTTGGCGTGCATACTTGTGGTGCTGAAATGCTGAGGATAGCTAGAGTGGTAGCAAAGTAATACGGTGGAAGGAAGCTAAAATTCGAGGGTAAATTTCAACATTGTCAAGCTACCCCAATGGTAAGGCATAGCATGCATTTCACTATAACATGGGAAATTTTCTTGGTTGAGAACTGAAATTGATGTGTAATATTATACGAACATTGAATAAAGCTGTTTTTGTCAACTCATTAGCATATAATGGGCATTCCAATGAGCAATCTTTGACGAAAGTTTTACTCACTGTGTCTCGACTTGTTAAAAGAAATCCCAAGTGATTGGCGTCACCTCCTCCATAGCAATCTTCATTGTTTATTGCTTACAATCCATCAATTCACAGTTTGTTCGTCCCCGGACACAATCACCGTTAACCAATCATTCAAGGAAGGCAACCTTCTAATCTCCAAAGAAAACAAATTTGCACTAGGATTTTTTAGCCCTGGCAATTCCAGCTATAGATATATCGGTATTTGGTTCTACCGAATACCAGTACAAACCGTGTTATGGGTGGCCAACAGGAACCATCCTATCCATGGTTCTTCAGGCCTTCTTTCCGTCAACTATATGGAAACCTCATTCTCTATGGTCATCAGCAAGTTCCAGTATGGTCTACAAACATTTCCACAGATGTACCAGGCGATTCTTTTGTAGCTCAACTCTTGGACTCGGGAAATTTTATTCTGCTTCAAGGTAAAAGTAGACAAGTTTTATGGCAAAGTTTCGATCACCCTACTAATACCCTACTACCAACAATGAAAATTGGGCTCAATCGGATAACAGGTGTGTACACTACCCTGACCTCATGGAGATCATTAGATGATCCAGGACTTGGTGACTATTCGAAAAAACTGGACCCAACTGGTTCACCTCAATATTTTCTGTACAAGAATTCCAAACCTTTGGCGAGCTCGTCCATGGCCATGGAGATCACTATCAAATGTATGCAATTACAGTTTCGTTTACAATGATGACAAGATATACTTTTCTTTCTCTTGTCATGATACCCCTGTTTTCATGAGAGAGATGGTGGATGTATCAGGCAATCTCGTATGGCTTTCATGGCATGAAAGTGAAGGTCACTGGCTGTGGTGCCAATAGTAAGCGTGATCCTAATCATGTCAATACGTTTGAATGTTCTTGTTTACCTGGATATAAGCCTACGTCCCCTAGAAACTGGCATTTGACAAGAGATGCATCAAGTGGCTGTGTCAGGAAGCGGCTGAAATCTTCATCAGTGTGTAGGCATGGGGAAGGGTTTGTGAAAGTAGCAGAAGTTAAGATTCCTGATACTTCAATAGCAGCAATTTGGGTGAATACAAGCATGAGTCACTTGGACTGTGAACAAGAATGCAAGAAGAACTGTTCATGCTCTGCTTATGCTAGCATAGATATTCCTGAGAAAGGGACTACTGGCTGTTTGGCATGGTATGGAGATTTGATGGACA
>CATIWR010711828.1:0-16568 GCA_949677035.1 Omphalea diandra | reverse complement strand
TATATATATATATATATATATATTATTCAAGTGCGTGCATAGATTGTTAAGACAAAAATGAGAAGCATTAATTAATCTCATTTATAGAAGTAGGTTTCATAATCCATGGACATGGTAAAAGAGCGTTATATTTTTTTTTTTTTATGATCTGAAATTTGAATTCGCAGAAAGAATGTGAAAAAGAATTTCTTTTAAATTTATTAGATTTTGACGTAAATAAATTTGTATAAATTGATTTAAAAATTTCTTACGCATAATAAAACAAATCATGATATGTATATAATAAGTAAATCCTCATTAATTTCTTTTTACATGTGTATCCCACATCAGTTGGAAATTGACAAAAAAGTTAAATTGACTCTATAAAATAAAAAGAAGTTTTTTTTATTTGTTTAGTATCAGCAATAAATTTTTGGGCTACTTTCGTATTTATTTAAATGACATTTTTTTAATAGGAATCACGGTTCAAACCAAACTCAAAATAATTTTCACTTAACCTGCCCAACTCGTAGTCACATCCTTTTAATCTGGTTCCGGTTTGAGAAATTTTCAAACCGAGCCATTCAATTTGATTTAGCATATACTACTCGTTAACTGGCCAAACCAATCCATTTGCATGTCCCGTATATATTGTTTCAAAATTGTAAATAGTAATTAAATTAAATTTTCAAATATAGTCAAGAATCACTTTTTTCTTTAAATGTAACTTTAAATAAGTTTGAACTCATAATCTCTTAGTCCTCAAAATGACTTAAATATCAATAAATTAAAACTCAATAATTATTATTTTAAAAATTTCAAATATAATTTCTTTTTTGAAGGTTGTTACTATAAAAACACACACACTTTTAGAATTTCTCTGTAAAGACAACTAAAGAGGTGGCAAACAGATTGGAATCGTGATGAGTTATTTTATGGGTCGGATCATTTTTTGGTCGATACATTTTCGAGCCAGGTCAGGTTCGGATTTACTTTTAAAATTAATATTTTGGATCAATTCGGATAATTTATTATTCACTTTTAAAATGTTCATTTGAATTTTTTTATAATTTATATAATATTTTCTCATTAGTTATTAAGATAAAATAATTTTTTCTTAAAAAATTATTTTTAGTTAAAATTATTTTTAGTGAGATATATTTTATATAAAATAAAACTTGATTAAAATTTTTAATTAAAATATAACTTATTTCACTCAGCAAATGACTATATATTATAAAAAATAATTGAATTAAGTCCACATAAAATTATATTCAAGTCATATAATAAACACATAATGTTCAAGGATAAAAAATCATTCATTATAAAAAATTTTGTATATTATGATAAAATTTTATGTAATAAAATTAGATTTGTCTTAATATGTGATTTTATTATGACAAATATCAAATTTATTATAATTATTATAAAAAATAAGTTAAACTGTGATAAATATCTTATACGTATTAAATAATTTAAAAACTTATGGTAAAAATTGAGTCTAATTGCTAAAAAATTTAACTTTTTATGTGATTTTAAATTATATCTAAAACTTTTAATTGAGTTAATTATATTATAATTTGATAAATTAATTTTAATTATACCTCAAATTAAAAATATAATTAAGCAAACTGTATTTGGAATCATTTAATCCTTATACTTTTTCAATTAGTTTAACTAAACCTTAAATTATGTTTACGACTTAATTAATATACAACTTTTATTTTTATTCAATGTAGTCTTATTTTACTTGATTAAATTTATTATGTACTTTTATATGATGAACTTTAATTTTATGTTTTAATTTTAAATTTATAATTAATAAATCTTTCAATCTCTCTTTAAAAAAATAATTATTATATTTTAAATAGTAATAATTTAAACTATTTAAACAAAAATTTTTAAAAAATATTTAAAATTTTTTTATATGAACTTAATTAAGATTATTCTTTTATTTTGTATTCAATTTAATCCCTTTTTGCTTAAATAAATTTATTATATATTTTTATATGAAAATTTTTAATTTTATATTCAAATGTATAAATTTCTAAATTTTTAATTTTTAATTCATTAAATCTCTCAATATCTCATTTAAAATTTTTCTCTCAATCTCTCCTTAAAAATTTAATTTTTATATTTTAAATAATAAATTATTTAAATCATTTAAAATAAAAATTGTAAGAAATATTTAAAAAATCAATTACATGAGCTTCATTAAGATGATACTTTTTTCCATTTAACCTTATTTTTTAATTAATTAAATTTATTATATACTTTATTTGATAATTTATATTTAAATTTAACAAATATAAAAATTGTGAAATTTAAATTTATAGTTTATAAATCTCTCATTTAAAAAAAATTTCTTTCATTCTATTCTTCAAAAAATTAATTTTATATATTTTAAATAATAAATTATTTAAACCATTTAAAATACAAATTTTAAAGAAATATTTAAAAAATCAATTACATGATATGAACTTGAAAATTCTCAAAAAATTTATTTTTAAAATAAAAATTAAGGATTTATTAATATAAAAATAAAAATTATAATTTTAAAACATGAAATTAGTATAAAAATTATTTATTTATCAACTAAAATAAAAAATAAAATTTGATGTTTTGTGAAAAAATATTTAAATTGAGTAAAAATAAAAATATTATTTTAATAAAATTTAAAATTATTTTTTAAAAATTTGATTAAACGAATTAAAAAATATAAGAATCAATTAAATCTAAATATACACTTTTATTAAATATTGATTTTGATTTAGGGTATAATCAAAACCAATTTATCAAATTAGGGTATAATTAACTCAACTAGATCCTTTAGATATAATTGAAAATTCATGAAAATATTTGAATTTTCTTAATCACTGAGCCATAAATTTTTAACTAAAAATTCTTTGTCATAATAAATGAGTATAAAAGATAAATTATAACATATACTATTTCATCATAATATTTTGTCATAATATAGTTTCTACCAAATTACATATAAAAAGAAGTAATATTATCATAATAATATTTGTCATTGTATTAAATAATTTAAAAATTATGATAAAATTATTTTATCACAATCAAAAATTTTTATTATTATTAAATAATTTATCATAAT
This sequence comes from Omphalea diandra, assembly GCA_949677035.1. NCBI lineage: Eukaryota > Viridiplantae > Streptophyta > Magnoliopsida > Malpighiales > Euphorbiaceae > Omphalea > Omphalea diandra. The sequence goes on along the minus strand of CATIWR010711828.1, from coordinate 13,471 downwards.
AAACAATGAATTGTAATTTAGACACATAAAAAGCACAATAAAATTAATTAATTTATTAAATATAAAAATTTTATTCTATTTTTAATAAAAATATCAAAATTTAATTTAAATTAAATAATCTAAATATTTTTTTTGAAATATTTTTATTTTAATTATTTTACCTTTTATATAATTATCAATATAAATTTTTTTTTTATATTATCATTGTGTCAATTGGATTGAGTCATATATTAATGCATTCAGATCAATTTTGACTCGGTTCGTCAGGTTGACCATTATTGTATCCAATTCGATTAAAAAAATTGCCAGTTCGCTCTAAATTCGGATTGGATTCAAGTCACTTTTTTGGGACAGATTTGGATTGGTAAAAAAACTGTCACTCTGGACAACTACAATTCTAGTAGGATTGAATTGGGACCTAGATTCTAAGACATCAATCTTTCCCACTAAAACAAAGATCAATTGCAAGAATATTTTTATTTTTTTCGGATACAGAGAGGGGGGGACACCCACGAACCCAACCAAAACAATCAGCTAACACTCAACACCCGCCGAGGCCACATTACACCAGTTCCATCCTGCTACAAAATATCCCTCAACCCAGAAGGCGGATTGGATCGCTCAGGACCCGAAGCCCACGCTCGTGCAATAAGGAATCATTAGCTAAGAAATCTGCAGCCCGATTACATTCTCTATAGACATGAGTAATCTTAACCCGCCAATCTTTGCGAATAAGGTGTCTACACACATAAACCAGATTGAGACACTGACTTTGCACCACGATTGCCCATTGAACCATGACTGAACCAGAGATGAGTCCGTTTCCAAAATAAGGTGTCGAACGCCAGTATCCCAAGCCAAACGCAAATCACAAACCACTGCCTATAACTTAGCTTTAATGGCGGAATAGAGACCAATATTAACGGTATACCCAACTTTCCAAAGACCATTGGAGTCCCTCAATAAGCCGCCACCACCACCTGCTAAGCCCGAAGACCCTTTGCGACACCCATCAATGTTCAGAATAACGCAATTACGTGAAGGAGGCTTCCAACCAAACCAATTAGTAACTTCATCAATCGAGGTGCCTACAATAACGTCTTGTTTTAAAAAAGCAGAGGACACCACTTGCCTCTAATTATTAATTCAATTCACCTTGTAATCAATACTCAAAGAAACATTCTTGAAGATCGAATCATTTCTCCAACGTCAGACATCACATGACAATTACAAAGAAAACATTCCAATTATGATCAAGATTACCAGCCTCTTCAACCTTCAAGTTTCCAGCCAACAACTCTTTAAACCGAGCAAAATGAATGGGTTGGACGTTAGAAGTACGGATAACCCACTGCCACACTAGAGCAACAGTTCTACAAGAGCAAAAGATGCGATTGAGATCCTCCACCTCAGTCAGACAACAATGACAATATGGGTTGGAGCTAAACTAATGCCCGACTCGCTCCAAATTGGTAAGGACCTTTTTCGTGAAGAAGCAACCACATAAACATTCTAACTCTTTAAGGGATTTGAAGCTTCTAAATATGCTTTCATATCCTATCATGTCGGAGATCTATACTTTGGCTGACCACTGAGTAAGCTGAACTAACAGAGAAAATCCCATTTGGAGAAAGGCCCGAACAAATGTCGTCCTTCGCAAAGCTGTCCTCCTTAAGAATGACATCCAAAAGATGGCTCTCAACAGTGGATGGAAGCAGACCTTGCTGCAAATCCCAATTCCACCCCACACCATCAATCCAATAATGATGAACGCTCTTAAAAGAATCCACCACCGAGATACTAGAAAAAGCCAAAGAGAGAAGAGGAACCTCCATCAACCAAATATCTCTCCAGAATAGAATGCCATGCCAATTAAGCACCAAAGCACGCATACCTTTTTCAAGAATTGAAACAGACATTGCAATCCCCCGCCACACATTAGAAGCATTCTGTTTAGGTTTCAAATTTTTCATATTAACTTCCCCTCTAATATATTTACTTCGAATAATAGACACCCACAAGCTGTCAGGCTTAGTGATAAGACGCCATCCGAGCTTTGCTTCGGATGCCCAGTCCTCTATTTTGTCTACTTTTACTGTTTCGCAATTTACAAGATGAACCCTTCGTGACTCAATAGTTTCTCCCCAAATGAAACGACGAACTAGCTTCTTAATTGAATTACAAATTCCTTTAGAAAAGAGAGTTGTCCACATTGAGTACAGGGGAATAAAGGCCAAAATGGATTGGGCGCACACCGATCTGGTTGCCGAGGAAAGAAATTTCATTTTCCACCTATCTAACTTATTAGAAACCCTATCCAAAATATGCTGATGGGAAGCAATTGTCACCCTACCATGGTGCGAAGGGGTACCCAAATACTTGCCTGAGTTGAAAGTCAACGAAATACCCGACATACTAGAGAAGGCTTGAACGATACCAGGGTCAACATTCGAGGAAACAAAGATTTTCGATTTCTGTAAACTCATTTTTCTGTTCTGAAATGCTGCAAAAAAGATTGAGGCAATCCATCACACATGCTATTTGGTCCATTGTAGCTTCTGCAAAGAGAACCAGATAATTAGCAAAGAAAAGATGTGAGAGTTCCAGGACAGTTTGATAGGTTTCCATCTCCCAACCGCTACCGCATCCGAGATGATGTGACCTCACCTCTTCATACACATGACAAATAAGGAGAGATAACATCTCCCTGTCGGATACCTGTAGAAGGTTTAAACCAATCCAAAGGTTTACCATTCCATAACATAGCCATACGAGACGTCACACACATTACTTAATATTCCTAACCCAAACATCATTTAAACCTACTCATGCAAGGTTTCCCAGATAAACAGCCCAGACAACCTGTCATAAGCTTTCTCCAGATCAATTTTGATAGCGATAAACCCAACACCAGTTTTTTTTTCTTATTCATAGAGTGAAGCACCTCCTGGTAAATAACTATATTGTCTGAGATTTGTCTCTCTGGAACAAAGCTACATTGGTTAGGGGCGACAATATAAGGCATGACATCTTTCAGCCTATTAGTTAACACCTTCGTAATCACCTTATTGCCCACATTACACAAGCTAATAAGGCGTAACTGCGTTATCAACTTTGAACTAGTAACCTTAGGAATCAAGACTAAGAACGTATCATTCAAGTTCGGTGAAATCATTCCTGTACCCAGGAAATCTAGCACACATATGTTGGTAAAATGCAATATGAATGCCATCAGGCCCAGGGCACTTAAAAGGCTTCATATCGAAGAGGGCTTTTTTTGATATCGTCAGAGGAGAAAGGACAGTCAAGCAACAAAGCATGCTCCTCTTTCAGGCCTGAAAACCCTCCTCTCATCCTCCGACTAGGCGTTGCCAAATTGGCCTTAAAAAGTGTTTTATAAAAATTTTGGACCATGCTCTCAAGCTCTTCGGGATCAGAGATCCAATCCCTATTGTTATTACGAAGAGCTTCAATCCTATTCCTTTTTTTGGGGATGAGAGTCGAGGCATGATAAAACTTGGTGTTACGGTCCCCTGACCTAATCCACTTTTCTCTCGACTGTTGGTACCAAAGTAATTCTTCTTGATTAAGGACAGTCTCTAATACCTCCTTAAGCTTCATATCCAACCGAAGGAGTATATTAGAATGATTCACAGCCAACTGCTTTTGGACATCATCTATGGCACCCATTTTCTCTTAAAGATGTTGCCAAAACAATTAGCATTCCAATCCATAAGGGAGGCTGCGATATTAGCCATATTGGACTGAAGCTGATCGTCCATACCCCAATTCTCACTCACCACTTTCCAAAAGTCAGGATGAGTCAGCCAAGCAGCTTGGAAATGAAATTTGGAAGGAGGGGTAATGAGATTCTGACCCAGTATTTTAACTAGAATAGAAGAGTGATCCGACTGATGCTTCAAGAGATGGGTGACAAAAGCTTCTGGGAAATTCTAACACCAAGCAATATTACACAGCCCTATCCAGGCGGGCTCCTTTAAAGGAAGAAATTGAACTCCTACCCTGCTATGTAAATTTAGTACCCACAAAACCCAAATCAATCAAACCATGCTCATAAATCTAGTTAACAAAGTGAGCACTACGCCACTGATTCAAATGTCCTCCAGAGCTAACCTCACCAACTGAGACAAAATTAAAATCTCCAGACACAACCCATGGTTCTAAGAGATCCAAGGCCTGATTGTTAAGATCTTTCCATAACAAATCCCTTAAAGCATCGTGAGGACTAGCATAAACCATCGAAAGGAGCCAAAGGCGTATCCCACTTTTATGAATCCTCTTATGCATCGATTAAAGGTGAGTGACAAGGGTTTCCACCTAAAAACAATCTTGCTAAAAGACCTATATCCCACCACTGAAAACCAATCGCCTCAACCTTAAGCCAATGATCAAAACCCAACTTCTGACAAATCAAATTTGCTTGCACACCGCTGACTTTAGGTTCAAATAAACCTAGAATTCCCAGTTTTAACTGCTGCAAACTATCGTTTAGAGTGCGGTTAAACTTCCTAGACGTCACTCCCTAACAATTCCAAGTCATAACATCCATATAGAAAAGGAAAAAAGAGAAGGAAATATAAGATAAAACTAAGAACCATTCTTGTGACAAGAACAACCACAAAGAGAACCAAGATTAATTTAGGTGAACTCTCAGCGAGAACCCCCCATCCTTATCCCCAAGAATACGATCTCCATCCTTCATATACTGCAGATCACTACTATCATCCTCATCACACTCTTCCCCTCCAAATTCAGAGTTCTCATCCTCCATCAAAAGCCACAAATCTGGTGGTATTCCTTACTATTCTCCTTTTCCAGCAGAGTAGAATTCTCAATGGCTTCAGCTGGAGGAACCTGTTGAACCACACTTCTAGAGACTTCTATTGAATGCTTTGTACCCTTGACCACTACGTGCTCTGTTTCAGCAACAACTTGTTTACATCGAAAGGAGCTCTTTTTGCTCTTACCCACATTAGTCTCTAAAAGGGCCAAGGCTAAGGACTTTGCAAGATTGAGCCTGCCCTAAAGCTTTCTCACCATTCTGGACTTGAACATTGGGTAGTCTAGCCTTTCGATTGATAGGGGTAGTTTGCTTCGGTAAAAGCCCATTTGGGACTTCATCTCTCATAGCAGCACTGAAGCCCACTTCCATATTTCCCCTCCCTTGTTCAGTATCAAGAGTATCCAGAATTAAATACCTTGATTTCCTATTGATACCACCCGCCAACTTTCTAGTAATATCACTAGCTGACTTGCCTTTATTTCGCGAAGCAAGAACACAGTTATTGTGCAAAATTTCCCCTTTTGTTATTATTTACTTGCCTTATGGTCCTTTGGCAAACTTTTCACTTAGCTAACATGCAGGGGCCAAAGTTTTCCAAGATTTCTGGGTTAATCAATTCGTCCTCCTTCCTTAATTGGTCGCCACCCTCTCTCCTACCATTTGCGATTGATTCTTCGTCTGTTCCTTGGGACCTTGGTCATGGCAAGTCTCCTTCCTATGGCCATACCTGCCACATCCAAAACAAATAAGGTGAATTCCTTCATACTCAATACGATGCATTCTTCTTCTGAGTTTAAACTTAGCCAACAAAGGCCTAGCCAAGTCTACCTCCACACCAATTTGAGCGAAATGGCCCTTGAAAGCCATACTCGTAGTATCATCAATTCTGACTAGAATTCCAATTTAGGCACCCAACTTCATCAGGAAATCATGGTCAAAATACTCTATTGGAAGACAAGGAATGCAAACCCATACTAATAACCTTCCCAATACATCATGCTCAGGATCAAAATTCGGGTACCAATGCTGAATGGTGAGGTAATGGTCCAAAATCATCCACAGGCCATCATATTTAGCAAAGTTAAGATCATTGATTGATAAAAACTTCACAAAAAAGAAACCATTATCAAGAGCCACTAGATCAAACGAGGCCTTCGGCTTCCACAACTCTTTGAGTTTCCTAAGGAGAAAGTTGTAGCCAATATTTCTTCCTAGGAGTTTGACAATCAATGTTTTCTTCCAAGGCCTACAGAGACGGGCCTTTTTGGCTTTAGAAAGCCTAATTGTAGGACAATATTCTTCTCTACCATCATCTACCATATCCTCTTCATCGTCTGATATAAACCCATCATCTTCCATACTCTCTGGTCCTACTTTTGGCCCAAGAAGAGTATCTCTAAAGGAGACCGTATCAGACCTAGATATGTGTCCATTGTCGGTCAGGAAGGGACTCTTCCAAATCCATTACCTTTGCACCTAAGGCACTATCGCTCTACCGTTAACCCGGACTTTTTTGTTACTATGCTCAAGCAGATCAGTCTCTTCTAGAGACTGGCTTTCGATCTCTTCATTCTCTATTCGTCTTCAATGGTAAGAATTTAAGTCTCAAGCATCACCCTTTTCTCTTAGGGCAAGAGATCATTTATAAAACATTTTGAAAGGAGGCTGAAACATGAGAATTTGTCAGAAAGTCGCTATTTTAATATTATTCTTGCTCAAAACATTTAACTTGAGAGTCTTGATATAATCCGATCACACCCATATAATTATAAGCTCAATAATAATATATTTTATACATAGATAGTCATACTTTATTCTTTCTAGAAATCATCACTAAAATTTACAATATTAGATATATGATTTTTTTTTTTTTGAGAAGAAACGAGCAAATTGTATTAAAGAATTAAAAAATAAAAATTTTTATTGACTTTAAAAATTAGAGATATTTAATAATAAATTTTAAAAACTTCTTAAAAGTTAAGAAATATTTAACAAAAATTTTTAAAGATTTTAAAAAAGTCTATAAAAATCAAGGTATACAATAAAAGACTTTTAAGATTTCAAAAATCTATAAAAATTCGGATGTAAAATTACAACTTTTATAAAATTTATAAAAGTTAATCAATACTCAAAATCATTACTATTTAAAAGCAATAAACTTTTGCAGACTTCATATGACTTTCCAGGTAGTAGTATAAATAGAATATTTAAATTTTTTTTCACATTCTCTCAAGATTTTTTTGATATGAAGAAGGTTGATTTTTGTATTTTTATTAGTATATAGAACACAAGTCTCAAACTGTAATTCAAAGATCAACTCTAAAAACTCAATTATACTCTCTAGAAAATTTATTTTTAGCCACCTAAATTATAAAAATTGAAGAGGTGTTAATCTCAATCTTAAATTAATTAAGTAACTTAAGACTTAAATTAAACAAGTTTGTGAAATTATTAAGAACTCATTTAACAATCTCACCAAGTCTTATTAAAAACTAAATAGTTTTTAAAATCTGTCTAATTTATTTAGTAAAAAAGATACTTCTAAACTAAATAGGAAATAACTAAAATATACATTAAATATATTCCTAATTATAAAAGAAGTTTTTTACATAAGTAAATACAAAAGTTTCTAATTGGTTTAAGAGAGGAATTCGGCCTAACGTGAAAGTTTCTTCATATTTGGCTGAATTGAACCTCCAAATTGTGCCTTGGCCGAATAACAATGGTCATGAGTCTCGCCACATGTTGGGCTCCAATGGATCAAGTTAAAGGCTTCAATGATTGATACGAACGAGGTTGATTTTTGTATCTTTATTTGTATGTAGAACACAACTCCCAAGCCGTAATTTGAAGATCAATAAGATAAACTCTCAAAACTCAATTAGACATTTAGAAAACTTATTTTTAGCAACCTAAATTATAAAGATTTAAGAGGTGTTAATTTCAATATTAAATTAACTAAGTAATTTAAGACATATTGTAAAATTATTAAGAACTCACTTAACAATCTCATCAAGTCCTATTATAACTCAAGAAGAGAATTAACTATCACAAACAATCTGTTAAAAGAAATATTCTTCAATGATTGATTTGAATGAACAAGAAGGGTTATTAAAAAGCTTCTAGAAACCCTAAGAACTACTTTCTAAATAGTCTTTGAAATTTGTCTAATCTATTTAGGAAAAAGGATACTCCTAAGCTAATTATGAAATAACTAAAAGATACGTTAAATATTTTTCTAATTATAAAAGAAATTTCTTATATAAGTAAATACAAAAGGTTCCTAATTAGTTTAAGAGAGAAATTTGACCTAATGTGGAAGTTTCTTCATACTTTGCTGAATTGGGCCTCCAATTGGTGCCTTGGCCAAATAACAATGGTCATAAGCCTCTCTACATGTTGGGCTCCAACGGATCAAGTTAAAAGCTTCTTTTAAAGAGTCCATACTGCCATTTTCAAGCAATTGGACTTCTTGTTTCCTTTGTTCTTCTTCTTGGATTAGCCCAATAGTTATTCATTATTGTATAAATAACTTAATAGCTTTTTTTAACCTTTTGAACCTTCCTAATGTGATTGGGCCTTAAAGGTGAAGTGAATCTTTAGGTTGGCCTTAGATATTTGCTTCATTCCCTCATTCCTTACGAGGATTCGTCCTCAAATCAATATCTTCATTAAAGTCAAAAGGAGACAAATAAGCAACATTGAAAGTAACACTAACATTGTAATCACTAGGCAAGTCAATCTTATATGCATTATCATTAACCTTTTCCAAAACTTGAAAAGGTCCATCACCTTTAGGGTTAAGTTTGCTCTTTCTAAGATTAGGAAATCTTTATTTCCTAAACTGTACCCAAACTTAATCTTCAGGTTCAAACATAAATTTTATACGCCTTTTATTAACATGTTTGGCAACTTGTTCATTCCTTTTTTTTAATGTTCATGTGAACCTTCTCATGTAAAGACTTAACAAATTTTGCCTTCTTTTTCCCATCCCCATCTAATCTTATATCTAAAGGCAAAAGAAGTAAGTCCAAAGGACTCAAAGGAACAAATCCATAAACGATTTTAAAATGACAATAATGAGTAGATAAATGCACACTACGATTATAAGCAAATTCAATGTGTGGCAAACATTCTTCCTATGTTTTCAAGTTTTTTTTAATCACCACTGACAACAATTGTCATAAAGTTCGATTTACCACTTCAGTTTGTCCATCGATTTAGGGATGACAAGTAGTATAATACAACAATTTAGTTCCCAACTTTCCCCACAAAATTTTCCAAAAGAAACTCAAAAATCTTGTATCCCTATCACTAATTATAGTTTTAGGTATACCACGTAATCTCACAATTTCTTTGAAAAACAAGTTTGCAATATTAATGGCATCATCGATTTTATGACATGGAATGAAGTGTGCCATTTTAGAAAATCTATCAACCACAACAAAAATAGAATCATTACCTTTTTTAGACCTAAGCAAACCCAAAACAAAGCCCACTGAAACAACCCAAGATATGTTAGGAATATGTAAAGACATGTATAATCCACATGGTTTAGATTTAAACTTAGCTTGTTTACATGCAACACATTTATCACAAATCTTTTAAACATCTAATCACATATTTGGCTAATAAAAATGTTCATGCAAAACATCTAAAGTCTTTTGTACTCCAAAATGTCCAATCAATCCCCTTTCATAAGCTTCCCTTACAAGTAATTCATGCAAGGAACAATTAGACACACATAACTTGTTATTCTTGAATAAGAACCCATCATGCCTAAAATATTGTTCATAAGCAACCTTTTCACAAGCAATATAAAATCGACTAAAGTCATGGTCTTATTCATAAAGCTTTTTAATGTATTCATATCTCAATAACTTTGCATTCAAAGTAGGAAGAAACACATACCTTTGGAATAAAACATCAACCATAATATTATCCTTACCTTGTTTGTACCTTAAGACATATGGAAAAGACTTTATAATCTCATTCCATTTGGCATGTCTTTTGTTGAGCTTTTGTCGCCCCTTTAAGTACTTCAAGCTTTCATGGTCAGTATGGACAACAAATTCTTTAGGCTATAGGTAGTGTTGCCATGTTTGTAAAGCTCTTACCAAAGTGTACATCTTTTTGTCATAGGTTGGGTAGTTGAAGGATGCACCATTAAGTTTCTCACTAAAATAGGCAATAGGTTTTCCTTCTTGCATGAGCACAACTCCAATTCCTATACCTGAAGCATCACAATCAATTTCGAAGATATTAGAAAATTTAGGCAAAAACAATAAAGGTGCATTAGATAATTTTGATTTGAGTAAAGAAAAGACATTTTCTTGTGCATATCCCCATTAAAAGCCAACATTCTTCTTAATCACTTTGGTTAATGGAGTGGCTATGGTGCTAAAATCCTTAACAAATCGCCTATAAAAACTCACCAAACCATGGAAAGAACGCACATCTCCTACATTCTTTGGTATAGGTCAATCCTTGATAGCCCTGATCGTGTCTTCATCTACCTCGATCTCTTGCTCACTTACTATAAAACTTAAGAACACAACTTTATTTGTACAAAAATAATACTTCTTAAGGTTAGCCAATAACTTTTCCTTTCTTAAAACATAAAAAACTAACTTTACATGATTAACATGATCTTCCAAAGATTAAGAATATAAAAGAATGTTTTCAAAGTATACAACCACAAACTTAGCAAGAAAAGCTCACAAAACATGGTTCATTAATCTCATGAAAGTGCTAGGTGCATGAGTCAAACCAAAAACCAGCCACTCATATAAACCACATTTTGTTTTGAAAGTAGTCTTCCACTCACCTCCCTCCATCATCCTAATTTGATGATATCCACTCTTGAGATCAATTTTAGAAAACATTTTAGCTCTATGCAATTCATCAAACATATCATTAAGCCTAGGAATAGGATGCTTATATTTGATAGTTATCTTATGTATAACTCTATAATTAACACGCATCCTTTAAGTTCTATCCTTTTTTGGTTCAAGTAAAACAAAAACAACACAAGGACTTATATTTTTCCTTATCAAACCTTTCTCCATTAGCTCATCAATTTGTCGTTGAAGCTCTTTCGTCTCCTCAGGATTACTTCTATAGGCTAGCCTATTTGGAATTTTAGAACTTGGAATGAAGTCAATTTGATGTTATATCCCTCTCAAATGTGGTAATCCTTTAGGCATCTCTTTGGGAAATAAGTCATCATAATCCTATAAAAGAGAAACAAACACACTAGGTAAAAAAATAGTAGAAAAGTAAGCTTCTTTGTATAACATAAAAAATATGGGTGTTTGGTATCGATAGGCTTTTCTCACTTCTTTCTTTTTTGCATAAAAACTTTTTTTTTTCACATTCTCTCCTTTTGCATGCCCCTCTCTTCTTTTTTAGGCATCCCTTCTTTGCTTTCATTTTACCACTTTATCCTTACTTGCCTCTTTGGTTTTCTCACTACTCTCTTTTTGTTGTGTTAATTTTTCTTTTTCTTATTTATGCACATTTTCTCTCTCTTTTAAGACTTTTTGATCTTCATAGATTTAAGGAGTTAAAGAAGATAGTACAATGTGTTTGTCCCTAAAATCAAACTCATATACATTAGTAAACCCATCATGTTTCACCTTCCCATCAAACTGTCATGGACGCCCCAAAAACATATGATTGGCTTGCATAGGTATAACATCACATAAAATCTCATCCTTATATTTGCCTATTATAAATGTAATCCTAACTTGCTTGGTTACCTTAATTTTCTCATTCTTATTCTCATTTAACCATTGCAAATGGTAAGGTATAGGATATTTCAAGATTGGTAATCCCATTTTTTTCCACTAGATAAGTGTTAGTTGTATTGGCGCAACTACTCCTATCAATTATAACAAGACATAAGTGGCTATTAATCCTACATCTAGCATGAAAAATGTTTTCCTTTGCTCTTGATCATTTTTAACATAGGCATTTAAAGAACATCTAGTCACAAAAAGTTTTTTACTTGTTACCTCATTGGGGTCATCAAAATTGTCCACATCATTAGCATCTTCTAACGAAGGCATTTCGGGGTCAGTTTTTACTCCATCATCTTCATCCTCACTTGTAATTTCGCCATCTCTAAGCATCATGGTTCTTTTATTAGGGCATTCACCGACGATGTGTCCTCTCTCTTAGCATTTGAAACTCTTTATGGCACTAGTCTTGTTATATATTGTTGGTTTGACCTTGGCTCGATAATTGAGCTTTCTTACTTCTTGCTTAGGTATTTCGACATTAGGTCTGCTAACAGGCTTATCACCAACTTTAAACTTGTTAGTACCAAAAGAAGAAGAGAAATTAGGTTTAGAAGGTTTACCTTTTTATTATTTTTCTATCTTGAGAGCCAAATGGTATAAATCCTCTAAGTCATTGTAAGGGTACATCTCCACTTGATCCATAATGTCTTTATTAAACCCACCAAGAAACCTTACCATTGTTTGCTCCATGGATTCTTGAATCCCAACCCTATTTGATGTCACTTCAAGCTCTTGGTAGTATTCTTCCACACTCCTAGCACCTTGTATAAGCCTTTGCAATTTGTTATGCAAATCCCTATAATAATGGCTAGGTATAAATCTTTTTCTCATAATTCTTTTCATTTTTTCCCAAGTGCAAATAGGTTCATCCTCACATCTTTTTTTAGTATATTTTAATTGGTCCTACCAAACAAGAGCATAATCTACAAACTCAACCGCAACAAGTTTAATTTTCTTTTCTTCATTATAGTTGTGACAATCAAAAATAAAATCTACCTTTTTTTCCCATGATAGTTATTTCTCGAGATCACTCTTGCCATTGAAGGTATGAATCTTCATCTTAATGCCACTAAGATTGTTATCTTGCTTGTTTGATCTTTAGGACAATTCCTCCATGGAATCACCATCCTCCTCCATGAGTGAATTTACCATCCCTTGATTGTCTAAAATGAGTGTGGGTATTGTTGGAATTAGAGGCATTTTGAATGCTCCCAAGTTGCTTTTTCACCTCTTTAAACTCTTGTTGTATTAGGGACATGGTATCTTGCATAGCTTTCACAAACAACTTTCACTCTGGATCACTTTGAGGTTCTGCCATGGTTAGTAGGATAACAACACAAGAAAATACTCACAAACACTCTCTCACATGTCTACACTTAATTGATGGCACTCACACTTGTGTTTAACTCAAATTTGATTTTTACCCTCTTATGAGCTCACTACTCTTTGTCTTTTACCTCTTAAGATTCTTGCCTTTAAGTTCTTTGAGGACTAAGTTACTTTATGATAAAGAAATCTTAAACAGAACACAAATAAGTAAAAACTAGTTCTTAAAACACTTAGAAAATAAAAAAATTGAAAAAAACACAATTGGTTGAATAAACAAATTTCTAAGAGTTTAGAAGGAAATGTGAAAGTGAAAATTTGGTGTTTTTAATATGGTAAGAAATATGTCTAGGCCGAATGAGAAAGGGGATTTCAAAATTGGCTTTAAACAACACCTTTGCAATTCTTAACTTCTTTCTTTTCTTTTCTTTTTTTTTTGCTTCCTTTCTTTTCTTGGGGGGGGGGGGGGGGGGGGGGGGGGGGGGGGGGGGGGGGGGGGGGGGGGGGGGGGGGGGGGGGGGGGGGGGGGGGGGGGGGG